>WNHD01002398.1:0-15119 GCA_011057455.1 Ganaspis sp. Gsp50 | reverse complement strand
TCACGTGCCGGAAAAAAACCCAGGGCTAACGGGCGCGAACCCTCGATCCGCTACCGCAGAGCCCTAGGCATTTTCCAACTGAGCTATTCAGTCGGTTTTTCGATTATTATTATATTAAATACTTTATATCTCGTGAAATAAATAATTTTGTAAATTAAATACTGGATAATTAAAACTAGATACTGAACAATTACAACACAATGTATCAATTAGTTACAATATATTACAAATTAAACACAACTTTGTTTTATGAAGAACACATTAACATGGAAAATATATTCATGAGTAATTTCTTTTTGTGTTTCAGGTAAGAATTACATCACTTATACTATCTGTTGATAAATGTGGAATATGACTTTAATTTGGTATGTTGTATTTATTGTAATAATTACATAGCTAATGAATAATGGAATTCCATAGTATATAGTATAATTATCTATAACAATATATAATTCATATCACGATTTTATTGGAAGATAAATATTTATACATTTAGAAAATAATTTTTCAAGTATTTACTGTTTCTTTTCTTTTTCTATTTATTAATTTTCTTTTTTTTATTTGATTAATATTTTATTTGGATTAATATTTTATTTGATTAATATTTTATTTCGATTAATATTTTATTTGGATTAATATTTTATTTGATTAATGTTTTATTTGGATTAATATTTTATTTTGATTACTGTTCTATTTGGATTAATATTTTATTTTGATTACTATTCTATTTGGATTAATATTTTATTTTGATTACAATTCTATTTTGATTAATATTTTATGTTCCATTGATTAATCTCTTTTTGTTATTTAATAATTAATAATTCCTACGGGGCCTTGCAATTTAAATTTTGAAGTCCAGTCGTCATCTACAAATCGGGATAATCCAATTATAAATGGATAATTCAATGCGGAAATTATATGTTTATTCTGAATATCAAAATTGAACGCTTTTCATTAACATATGTTCAAAGGTACAATAGATAATTCTCATTGTTGCCGCTAATTTTGTTACAGAATATTTAATTTGATAATTAATAACTCGAGGGATAAACTTGTAAATTTTGCTTGTTAGTATGAATGTATAATTTAAATTCGACGAACTTGCAGTACCCATGCATGGGAACGGCTTTAATATCCGACTTGCTGAACTGTTGAATTGACATGCCTTTGATACAAGTATGAGTTACATTAACTTTAGTAATTCCAGTTCAGAGTTCAGGTCTAATATGTGTTATCTGCGGGTTACAAATAACAGAAAATCATTTGTTTAATCTAAACAGAAATATTTCAATTATTGAATTGAATTCGTTCATTCATTTAATTCATTTATTTTATTCAGTTTTTTACTGTACATTTTATATTTCACTTTTACTTTTTATATTTTCTTTTTACATCACTTTACAACAATTTACAACATTTATGTTTCAAATTCTGAAAGGATCTAGAATTCCCCCGATTTTATTGTGGGGTGGGGGGTTATTATATTCGATTGTAAATCGAAATCAATAAATCTATCGATAAATTAAGCTAATAAGATAACTGATTCATAAGAATCAAAGTTTTGATCCATCCTTAGCATTGAATGCCAAACAATTAAAATCTCATGATTCTTGGAGAAGTTGGAATACTCTATCAATTTCATTCTCTATATATATATTCGCTTCATCGATTCCTCTTAAATGAAAATGGAGTAGTGCTAAAATTCAATTAGTCCCTACTAGAAACTTTGATTGAAAAGTTGACTTAAACTTTAAATTCAAATTTAGTTAAATGCAAAAGAATTCCGAACAAGGGTTTGTTTTGTATGCCTGACCAAAGCGTTCTTTCACTACTTGTTATTGTAAGTGTAATCATCCAATAGATATAAACAATTTTTTTTCATTTATAAACAATACTAAAAAGATAAGTACTAAAATTTGCTAATAAACGCATGATTAGTTTTGTGCGACTTTCTTTTCAATGTTTAATGCAAAACTGTATGTCTGACTATTTTCGAACTTTACTACTTATCACTGTAAAAACAACGCTTCCCTATGAGAAAGCAAAATGATTTATAATCTTTTTAACGTGAAAAAAGTACAATACGAAAATATTCAGAGATGCAGAAAGAATTTTTTTTACAAAGATTTATAAGACATTTACAGTTTAAGTAGAATACTCCGAAAATAGTCAGACATACATACGGCAAGAAAGATCTCAAACCAGATAGTAGAAAAAGCGATCATGATCAGACCAATACAGAAAGGAAGATTTAAAATAATTCAGTAGAAAAAGCAAGCATGATTAGAACAATTTTGTAAAGGAGATTTTAATCAGTAGAAAAAACAAGTATAGTCAGGCGTCTAATATATTTGTCTGACTATTCTTGTCTTTTCTACTGATTTTAAATCTCCTTTGCTAAATTGTTCTGACCATGCTTGCTTTTTCTACTGCCGATTTAAAATCTTTTTTATATAGTTTGACTATACTAGGGCTTTTTCTACTGTTTACTTTAAAATCTCCCTTACTGTACTTTCCGAAATTATGAATTTTTTCACAGTGTAAGTAAAATACTCCGAAAATAGTCAGACATACAATTTTTCGTAGCAATTTACATGATTCAGACTATTTACAATGTTTCTGATTCTGTTAGATCGACAGACATTTTTCGATTGGAAAAAAATATTTTTTGATGGGGAAAAGATGAACTGGTTCATTACAGAAAACAAAGTACAGTCGACTTAAGAGAAATCTTTCTTATCCTGCTTGACTGTTTCAAGAAAAGTAATTAAAGAACATTGGTTTTCTTTTAATACGCTTTAAATGCTAGTAAAGAATTATCGAGATCTAAACGCAATTCTTTGATTGGATTTTTATGTTTCTTCTCTGCACTGCAGCATTCCGGTGTTGGTAAAGTTTCTTCAAATACTCTTACCTCGCGATTTTAAGTCGTTGAGTAATGAGATAAAAAGTGACAGCCCGGCAAAGAAGCTTCTGTCCCGTTCCAAGACTAAAGTTCTTGAGCTCCTTGTATTTCAGTCAGAACTAAACAAAAAGTTTCACTGACGAGGCTGAGGGTGTCTTTTTTTCAGCATTCAACATCCGTTCTGGGCCAGTATGTCGCAAGACCTTGGCACGTATTTTCAACGAGCGTGATCCACCAACTTTTCAACCTGACTCCAACTATGAACTCAGAATATTCTCAGAATACATGTACTCTTCATCATGATAATGTGACTCATTTAGTTGGGAATTTAAAACCTGTACTTTCTTATGTCCGCTGACAATTAACTCGCTTTCTTGAGTTTTAAACTAGGTTTCGGAAATACCAAAGTTGATTATTGCAGTTTAATTAAACTTTTGCTCATTATTTTGTTTTTTGACTTTTATGGGTCATTGTTTTTCTACCTCGTAGAGGAAGCTGTTATTATTCAGTGTGACCGCAGGTTAAAGAAAACCTGGAAGTCATGTAAAAGTCAGGGATTTATATGAAAAAACCAAAAGTAGGGGATTTTTTCACTTTTTTAACAAATTTCATGGTGTCCCTGAAATTTTTTTTTGCAATTTTATTTTTGCATTTGATTCGCAATAAAGAAACACGAATTTTAACGTAGGTTACAAACACTACAATTGTCTGGATCAATTAGCAATAATCCATTGAAAATTTGACATTTTTGAAAAATTAACTTTTTTGAAAAAATCAATTTTTTGCAAATTTCTTGGTGATCCTGAAACTTTTTTTACACTTTTCTTTTTGTATTGGATTCGGAATAAAAAACACGAATTTTAAAGTAGGTTACAAGCACTACACTTTCTTAGATGAATTAGAATTTCAACAAAATATGTAGTGAAAAAGAGCTCTTTTTGAAAAATTCAAGTTTTTGCAAATTTCAAGGTGTTCCTGAAATTTTATTTACAATTTTCTTTTTGTATTCGATTCGCAATAAGAAAACACGAATTTTATCGTAGGTTACAAACACTACATACACTTTCTTGGATGAATTAAAATTTCAATAAAATATGTATTGAAAAAGAGCTCTTTTTGAAAAATTCACGTTTTTGCAAATTTCAAGGTGTTCCTGAAATTTTTTTTGCAGTTTCATTTTTGCCTTTGATTCGGCATAAGAAAACACGGATTTAAACGTAGGTTACCGACACTACACTTTCCTGGATCAATTAAAATTTTAACAAAATATGTATTGAAAAGGAGCTGTTTTTGAAAAATTCACATTTTTGCTAATTTCAAGGTGTTCATGAAATTTTATTTACAATTTTCTTTTTGCATTTGATTCGGAATAAAAAAAGACGAATTTTAACGTAGGTTGTAAACACTACACTTTCCTCGATCAATTAAAATGTCAACAAAATATGTATTGAAAAAGAGCTCTATTTGAAAAATTCACATTTTTGCAAATTTCAAAGTGTTCCTGAAATTTTATTTACAATTTTCTTTTTGTTTTCGATTCACAATAAGAAAACACGAATTTTATCGTAGATTACAAACACTACACTTTCTTGGATGAATTAGAATTTCAACAAAATGCGTATTGAAAAATAGCTATTTTTGAAAAATTCATGTTTTTGCAAATTTCAAGGTGTTCCTAGTATTTTGTTTGCATTTTTCTTTTTCTTTCCATTCGGAATAAAAAAACACAAATTCAGAATTGCACTACTTCATTATTGTAAATTTCAATTACAATATTTTTAACTTTTATTCAAGATAAAATGTAGGTCACGTTAGTTAGCATTTTGACGTTCTCAAGTTTTGTACTCGATTCCTTTGCATGTATTTTCGCGTGTATACGTTTAAGAAAAGCAAATGTAAATATTTTTCATGAATATTTATTTTTCTGAACTCGATAGGGATTTATTGTCTCAATTTGTTGTACATAGATTGTTTTTATTAATTAGTGACAGGTGGATTTCTTTATTACCATTTGAATAAAGATTGAATCTTAACCTAAATTTAGAGTGTTTTCGTAGTTGAATGATTTCAAGGATCTTACGTTTCTGGGATGCAATTATATTTAACTAAGTAGAAACTTTTCAAAAAAAAAAAGAAAGGAAATGGAAAGTTTCTTTGTCGGAATGTCGACCTTAGTTTTTAACTAAGAAGGATTTGTTCTTTATTTTTATACAAGAAAAAGAGTTGTTGAGATTGAATCTTGATTTTTGTTGAACGAAAAATAGTATGGAAAATAGGGGAAAAATGTATGTTAAAGAAAGATGATTGAAGAAAATATAGTAAGAAAGATTTCAAACTGGACAGTAGAAGAAGCAAACTTGGTCAGACCAACATAGAAAGGGAGATTGAAAATCAGTAGAGAAAATAAGTCAGACGCCTAATGTATTTGTCTGACCATTCTTGCCATTTCTACTGATTTTCAATATCCTTTTCTGTATTGGTCTGACCATATCTGCTTTTTCTACTGACAATTTAAAATCTCTTGTCTGTTGCTTTGGTTTGACTGTACTGGCTTTTTCTACTGTCTGATTTAAAATCTCCCATACTATAGGTAAAATATATAGAATTACTTTAATCTCGAAAGTGTGATTATATAGAGACAGGAGAAATATTTGGGATTTTGAAAATAATGGCATGCTTGGTAGGATTAAAGGTACGATTTTTAAATCGCTTTGGGATTTTGACTTGGAGTAGCTCAGGGATCTGGCTTGGAGATAAACCTTCACAGGATTGTAGTTCTCGTTTATGCAATGAGGAACCCCTCGAATGCCTGAATTAATATAGGTCAACTTGAGTGAAACAGCTAGTGAAATACTTCTTCACTCTTGCATATAGAGTGCATGCAGTGAAGACTACAAAGTGACGTATGCATATTACACATTTACTTCGCAGAGCTAAATTAAATTTTCGGGAATAAGAATAAAAGTTGCCGCCGTTCTAGCATATTTAAAAATGCCTGAAAAATTCTTTTTCAATTGTAATGGATATTTCAGGCACCGTTGATCCCTGAAATTCATTAATTTTTGCTTATTTTTTAATACTTTTATTAATATTTACTATTACTATTTTCTTTACTTTTATTTATTTATTTACACAATTTACGGGATACAAATAAAAAAAGAAATGCCCATTTTTTATTTTTATTGATTTTTTAGTATTCCTATTTTTTAACTATTATTATTTTCTACAATTATTAACCTTTAATTTGTTTAATAAAATTGTTGAACATAGTTATTATTAATTATGTACTACTTTTATTAATCGTTTACTACATTTTTGCGAATAAAAGTCCTTTTAATTAATAATTATTCATTGAATTTGAAAGTCTGTAAAATATCTATACTGGTATATTCAAGTGGAAATGTAACGTTTTGATCAGACAGCGGTATTTGTTTCTGGGGGTAAGTAAAAAAGTACATGTATAGTCAGACATAAAGTAGTTCTACTTGCTTCTAAAGTAGATATACGACCCTATGGTCAGACAGTGATGCTCGTTTTCTTCCCTAAGTAAAAATGTGCCTTTATAGTCAGACAATGAAGCTAGATTTCCTGCATCCAGTGGAAATGTGCTGTTAGAGTCGGACATTAAAGTTAGATTTGCAGCGCAAGTGGAAATGTTACGCTCGAACCAGACAGCTGTGAGAACATCTCCAATATCTATAAAAAAACGTTAAATACTGATCGTAACTTTTCAATTCTTTTTCTCTATTGGCAACTTTTAAAAGTTCTACTGTAAATGCAATAAAAGTTTCTTGAGTGCCGGCTTCAGACTGGCGTAATAAAGATAGGAATACTGACACTGAAATGTCTTGGGCACACCCCCGTGAGATCTGTTTTGTGATAAATTATCCTTGGTAACTTTTCGAAACTAATAATTTGTATGTAGGAATTTTTTTAAAATCCTCAGTCAAGCATGATTTTAATGATCGTTCCTTTAGATTCTTAATAAATTTAATTCTCATTCGAAATTCACACTTGAGTTGAAATCTTCGAGTATTTTCGTCATGCTCTAGTTTCTACGTTCTTTGACAGTTTCTTGTTAAATTTTGTCCCTCAATTAATATCTTGTTCTTTCGATTCCTTCGAGTCGTAGGATTTTTCAGAAGGAGACAAATTTTTTTGTTTAGAAAAATTTAGATTTTAATTTAGAATTTTTGATTTAGAAATCAGCAGATTTTGCTTGTTCAGATTAAGAGAGATAATATTTAGTCTTTCGATTTAGTGATACATTCAGGTTTATTAGCAAATATATTTATGTATTTGTGTTATAAAGTAAATTTCGTAATTTGTATATTTTTTAGCACAAAAGAAGCCTAGGGTTAAATTTATTTGATGGCAATTTTTTACTACCTTTCGTGGATTTGGCTTACAATAAAATTTGCCGTTTGTGTTTTTTTCTTGTCAGTAAAATTTAAGACCAGATTCTGATGTCAAAACCACACTTGGCTTTTTCTATGAGTTTGTATATTGTACCTACTCTATAGCATTTTAAACTGAGAATTTTTTTCTGAAAAGTGAAAATTACGTGTAAAATTATAAATTGTGTTATAAATTATAAATTATGTTATAAATGATAAATTATGTTATAAATTACATATTATGTTAAGAATTATAAATTTTCATATATTAAATATTATATATAATAAATTATTATCACATTACATAAATTATGTATAAAAAGTCAAATTCTGCGTCTACTTTTTTAAAAATTGATTTTATTTTTCATTCGTTTGTTGGTGAAAAGTTTAGAAATTCGTTGCCCTGAGAGAGGGATTAAAATTTTCTAACTCTGCTGTTTTTGGTGTATTTTCTGGTTGATTTGTTTGAAAATATCGGAATGCAGCTTTGTTGTATGCATCTGTGTAATACCTGACAGATGCGTGGCACGTGCTGAACGTATATTAGTTTCAAAGGGGACACAAATATCGACCTTCGGATTAGGCAGCTATTGCGGAAAATGCAAGATCAGCATTTCCAAACAGCAATCATTCGGCTATAGGAAAGACTGAGCAACCAGTCAGCGAATCGGGTCTACTATGACCCAGTAATGTGAATTGAAGCTGTAGAATGGAACATTGATGTTTGATTTCTCATTCAAGGGACAAACTTGGGGGGTCAGGTTTCTTTGGCTAGACTTCATACATCGTTTCTTTTTCATCTTAATATTCCGTAATAGTATCTCTAGAAAGCTCCGATAAAAAAATTGGGTTCTTGGTTATTAATGGTAAATTCTAAAAATATCGGGATTTGAATAAAATGCTTTTTCTTTTATAAGAATTGAATTGAATTAAACAATTAGACATTGGTTTTTCTGATGATTCGGCTTATTGATACTGAAAGGTTCTTACTCTCTCGATTATTTTAAATGTTAAATCCATGTTATACTTTTTTAGAAAATAGTCGTTTTTGTATGAAAAAAATTGTAAAAATGCTTTGATAAATTAATTCCATTTTCTTTTTAAATAAATGATTATTTTAAAAAACGTAAATGAAAGTATTGCAGAAGGGAGTACAAATGAAATATATTGATTAAAAAAACTAGAGGTGATGTTATACTGTTGGAATTACCAAATACAATTAACAAAGAAATATCGAGTATGTTTTTAATTGTCTTTTTCTCTGTACATTCAGTACAATTTGTCGATAATTGAAAAAGAAACGAAAAGGCAGCTTCTTTTTGTATAGATAAATCAGTATTTTTTTTGTCGATACTCTGAATGTTTATATTTTCAAATAGGAAAAATGCATCATGCAAAGAATTTTTCGAATACAGATTATTACAGAATTGGAACAAATATTTACTGTTCTGATACAACTGTGCCAAACTTTAATTCTCGGTTCAGCACATTTTTCCTGACTTTTGTATTTTTTACGTAAAAATTTGAATTTTTTTTAAAAAATTCAAACACTTTTTTTTGAATTAATTGTTTTTAAACTGCAAATAATGTATGTTAACTATTTCAACAATTTTTCTTGATTTCATTGACTTTTTAATAGGTCAAACAACTTTTATTTCATTGTATGTTATTTTTTTTATATATTACTTTTTCGTATATTATTATTTTGTTTATTACTTTTTGATATATTACTTCTTTATATATTACTTTTATATATATATATATATCATATTATATCGTATATTATTTTTTGGTATATTACTTTTTTAAATATTACTTTTTTTTATATTACTTTTTCATGTATTACTTTTTCATATATTACTTTTTCATGCATTACTTTTTCATATATTACTTTTTTATATAGTACTTTTTTATATAGTACTTTTTTATATATTACTTTTTTTATATATTACATTTTTATACATTACTTTTTACCAACGTTGAACCATTTTTTGTACTGAACCGATTCAATCTTCTTAGAAATGACTGAAAGAAACTCTTTCTAACTCTAAATATAAATGAGGTTTGCGAAAAAACACTACGTCCTTAAGTTTTAGACATGTAGATTTATTATGTATAAAAAAATACGAGAAAACTACTTTTGATGCATTTGAGAAAAAATTTGCTTCAAATACAAAGACGTTTTATTATTACAATTTGGTTATTTAAAAATAAGATAACTTGCGATTCACTTTGTCTCTGATCTTAACTTCACTATGAGAAAGATTTTTAAATATTAAAGTTATGATAAACATCTTTTGTTGTAGACATTTTTCTGCATGAGTGAATTTTCGCTGATTAAAAACAGCAGAAAGGGAATACATAAAAATCAATGAAATTTCCAGTGAAAAATGAAATTATTTATTAATTATTTATTATTAATTTATCTCTCTAAATGAAATTATTTATTCAGAATTAATTTTTAATTCCTTTTACGTATTTCGTCTGGAAAGACATTCGTCCATTCTTTCTAAATCACATTAGATCTTAATAAACTGTGTTTCATTTTTCTGTACAGCAGTGGATTGTCAATAATTAAAGCAGCATGTGAGTAAGGAATACAAAAAATGTTTTTTATTGTTCAAGATTAAATCTTTGCCCACGTGAGGTAATTCGTTTAAAAACTCTTTTAGTAAAAAGTCTGCTTTTGATAAAGTAAAACGAAAATTTAAATTTAAAAACAAGATTTAACAGAATGTTGAATTATAAAATGAGGATTTTTACAGGCATATAGAATACCAATTTAACTTGAAAATTAACAGGTGTTGCATTGAAAAATAACATTTTGTTTGTTCTGTATAGGAAGTTGATAAACTTGTATATGGTAAACGTCTTAAAATTCGAATAAAGCTTTTATAAACTGTAGTAAAAGCTCAATAAAATTTTAGTGAAAGTTCGATAATATTTTAATAAAAGTTCTATACACTATTAATAAAAGTTCTATAAACTATTAGTAAAAGTTCTATAAACTATTAGTAAAAGTTCTATAAACTATTAGTAAAAGTTCGATAAACTATTAGTAAAAGCTCAATAAACTTTTAGTAAAAGGTCCATAAATTCCTAGAAGATATTCCACTTAAAGTACAATTTTCTTTATTTACTTTGGACTATCTTTGTTTCTCCATAAAATATAGAAAACTGAAAGAGGATCTATCTTGGACTGTTTGCATTTTAGTTGGTATTTTTGGTTTTATTACGTCTTGTGCGGTGATTTGTTTGCAAAGTTTGTTGACAATCGGTAGCATCGTATTGAAAGTGGTATATGAAATGATTGCCAGATCGGGAAGATAAGTGACACTGTAGATCAAGTGGTATAGGTAGAAGAAGCTTGGAGAGTGGTGGAAGAAGCCGAGAGGGTGGTAGGTGGATAGCTTCAAAGGAGAATGAAACGATAGCGACGTGGATGGTGGCGACGGTAGTGGGCGAACGTTGCGGTCCAGAGGGATGAAACAGCCTTATGGAGGTGGTTGAGAAGGTTAGGTAGGGGTTGGTTGGTCGGCTGGTTTGCGTGAAGGAAATGCGCGTTAGTCGAGGCCGCGAGGCTCAGTGCTCATGAACGCGGCATCGCGATGCGTTCTCTACGTTCCGTTCCCGATCTTCTTGTCCACGAGTTCCGTCTACCTCCGATAGTTCGCGTTTTTATTTCTTTAATAATACCTCTTCAACAATACCCCTAACTTGACAACGTACCTTGTTCGACAGTTACCCTAATTTAAGGATCTATCTTGTTTTTCAATGATCCTTGATATTCCCAATTAACAATACTTACCAATTTAAAATAATCTGCAATTAACAATAGGCAATTAAAAATACTCTCTAATTTACAATAGGCAATTAAAAATATTCTCCAATTGACAATAGTCAATTAAAAATACTCTCCTATTAACAATAGGCAATTAAAAATACTCTCCTATTAACAATAGGTAGTTAAAAATACTCTCCAATTGACGATACTGAGCAATTAAAAATACTCGTCCAGGAATTAAACACACTCTGTAATTAACAATAATCATCAATCAATAATATTCCCCAATTAACAAAACTCTCCAATTAACAATACTTCTGAATCAGCAATACTCCCGAATTAAAAATGTTTCTCAGTTAAGAATGATTTTCTATTAAGAATGCTTTTCTATTAAGAATGACTTTCTATTAAGAATGATTTTCTATTAAGAATGATTTTCTATTAAGAATGACTTTCTATTAAGAATGATCTTCTATTAAGAATGATTTTCAATTTACATTGTGTTTCAATTAACAATAAATTTCAATTGACAATGATTTTCAATTAAAATTGCTCCTGAGTTAACAATACTCTCTGCTTAACAGAAGCTCTTGCTTCACAATATCCTTGTCTTGAGAACACCTCAAACTTTATCGTGCATCTATTACCACTGTCGATAAGAGAAAACCATTTGGTTTAGGCTTTCTTTATTTTTATCATTTCTTTTAAATATCAAAGTGTTTGGATCTTTTTTTGGGCATCAAAGTGTCTAATAGGCTAATTCGGGTATCAAAGTGTCCGCATTAGGTTCTATCGGGTATCAAAGTGTCGGTAGTAGAATCCTTTGAGTAGCAAGTTTTTTCGAGAATCAAAGTGTCGGTAGTAGAATCCTTTGAGTAACAAGTTCCTTCGAGTATCAAAGTGTCGGTGGTAGAATTCTTTGAATAACAAGTTTTTTCGAGAATCAAAGATGCTTCTTGGAGTAACAGAAATAGCTTCTATTGAGAAGGAAACTCGACAAAAGTTTCCTTCGATTTTAAAAGGGTCCTTAAGAGGTTCCTTAGAGTATGAAAAAGGTCCTTATTAGGTTGCTTGGAGTATGGAAAAGATCTCCATTAAGTTGCCTGGAGTATGAAAAGGATCCTCATTAGGCTGCTTGGAGTATGAAAAAAATCTTCATAGGCTGCCTGGAGTATGAAAAAGATCCTCATTAGGTTGCCTGAAGTTTGAAAAAGATTCTCATTAGGTTGCCTGGAGTATGAAAAATATTCTCATTAGGCTGCCTGGAATATGAAAAATATTCTCATCAGGTTGCCTGGAGTATGAAAAATATTCTCATTAGGCTGCCTGGAGTATGAAAAAGATTCTCATTAGGCTGCCTGGAGTATGAAAAAGATTCTCATTAGGCTGCCGGGAGTATGAAATAGACTCTCATTAGGCTGCCTGGAGTATTAAGTAGTTTCTCATTAGGTTGCCAGGAGTATTAAGAAGGTCCTAAGTTCGAAGTAGTATTGAAAAATGAAGGTTATAGAATATAACAGAAAGTTTTTTGTTCAAAAATGTACTTCAAGATTTTTGTGCTCAAGGAACTAAGTTCTTTTGAGCGTGTGGGTGTATTTCTTCAGTAGCTTTTCTTGAGTGACTAAACTTGAAATCAAAAAACCTTTGTGTAGGGAAGTGAACACAAATCAAACGAGGTATAAAGGTTAAAGAAAAGTTAATAAGAAGAGGGTCAGATAATAAAAGGAATTCAAACAATAGAAGAAGATTCAAACAATAGGGGTGGATTCAAAGAATAGAGGAATATTGAGGCAATAGAAGATTTAAACAACAGAAGAAGATTCAGCCAATAGAAGAAGATACAAATAACAGAAGATTCAGGCAATAGAATAAGATACAAATAACAGAAGATTCAGGCAATAGAAGAAGATACAAATAACAGAAGAAGATACAAATAACAGAAGAAGATTCAGGCAATAGAAGATACAAATAACAGAAGAAGATTCAGGCAATAGAAGAAGATACAAATAATAGAAGAAGATTAAAACAATAGAAAAAGATTCAAAAAACAAAAGAAGATTCATACAATAGACGAACATTCAGGAAATAGAAGAATATTCAAATAATACAAGTTTCAAATAATAGAAGAAGATTCAAATAATTGAAGAACATTCAGGCAATAGAATAACATTGAAGCAATAAAAGAAAATTAAAACAACACAATCAAATTTTAATTGTACAAGGAACTCTAAACAATAGAAGAATACTCAAACAATATAAGGAAATTCAAAGAATATAAGAAAATTCAAACAATACAAGAGTATTCAAACAAAAGAAGAATATTCAAACAATAAAAGAGTATTCAAATAATAAAAGAGTATTCAAACAAAAGAAGAATATTCAAACAATAAAAGAGTATTCAAACAAAAGAAGAATATTCAAAGAATAAAAGAGTATTCAAACAAAAGAAGAATATTCAAACAATAGAAGAGTATTCAAACAAAAGAAGAATATTCAAGCAATAAAGGGTAATCCAAATAATAGAAGATTGAAACAGAAGTACATCCAAAGAACGGAGAACATTCAAATAAAAGGAAATTCCAACAGTACAAAAAAATTCAAACAACAGAAGGAAGTTCAAGCAATAGAGAAAAATGCAAACAAAAAAATTTATACAATAGAAGAAAAGACAAACATTAACAGAAAAATCAAAGAAAAGAAGAAAGTTCATAAAAAAAGCTTAAAAAACAAAAGAAGGTAGAAGAAGGAAAAGAAGAAGGAAAAGAGGAAGGAAGAGAAAAAGGAAAAGAAGAAAGGAAAAAAGATCAAAAGAATAAAAATCTTGTTAAAAGAAGAAATACCACAACAAAAAATTCGAACAAAAGGTTAGAAAAAGTAAAAAGTTAGAAGAAAGTGTAAAGAAGAAGAACCAGATGACTTATCTAGATCAATTATAGTCGCGGGGCCGAAAATCGGGAAGTGACAATGGCACCGGACAGGGCCACGTGGTAGCAGTGATTGCGGATCAGAGTGCGGATCTCCAGATGGATCCGTATGGCTGGAACTCCCAAGGTCACGCGGGGAGTGGAGCACCACCGCCGAGGTGTTGGGAGCGATCGTGCAGGTCTACCGATCCGTCGCCGATGCGACCAATCGAGCACAGTATGAGGTCGACGGAAGCGATGCGCTCGATGGAGTCGATGCGTTCGACGGATTCCGTGAATCGGCAGCAGGCTGCTGAATCCATCCACCCAATGGACATGATGCGCTCCAACATGGAGCACCGACAGTCAAGGTCAATCGAGTCAATCCGATCAATAGAGCAAATGCGACCAACAATGGACCATCCTCGATCCATGGATCCACCCAGCTCGTCGGCCAGCATGAGAAATCTCGACCATTATCAGTTGCGTGCTGTGGAACATCCGTGCCGGCTAATGGACCACGCTGGTCATATGCACGAACATTATCTTAGCCGAGGATATGATCATGGCTGTCATTCGGTTGAACATGTGCCGAGGCTAGTTGAACATCGTGGCCATGAAACTTATCCAACGAGACCTGCTCACTGCGAACCTCCAATTTGCCGATCTCTCGATCATGCAATTAGACCCATCAATTACTCGTGTAGATCCTTGGATCACGCACCTGGAAGACCCATGCCCATGGATTCGGTCATATTTGGACCGCACACACATCCTCCGCCTAGACTGCCTGCAGAAAGTCCGTATCGGCTCAATTGTCCTGTGCACAGCCCTTTTCGGTTTAGGTTTCCTAATGGGGATTTTCACTCGCATCAGGTACGATGGCTTTTACTTTTATCATCTTTTTAGAGACTTTAGGATCTTTAGAATGTTTAGAAATGTTTAGAAACATTTAGAAATTTAGAAATCTTTTGTGATCGTAAAAGAAGAGACGAGAATATGTTAGATTTGTTTTCATTGAAAATATTATAATATTTAAAGGAATATATGGCCGGAAGTGTACACTGAAGAAAAAATTTATTTGATTCAAATAACGATTTACTTGTCTATTATCAAATAAATATTTATTT
>WNHD01002397.1:14032-29151 GCA_011057455.1 Ganaspis sp. Gsp50 | reverse complement strand
TCATTTATTTTTCAAATTTAAGTTGAGTTTAAATTGAAAGGCCATTATTCTACACTTATAGTCTTAGTGCTACATCTATAATCATGGGTTCAAATATAATTCGATGTATTATATCGAATGAAACTCAAACATGATAAAGCCGGATATTGTGAATAACGTTGCCAAGATTTATAAAGAGATTCTTCGACTTTTAAGGAACTCATTGAACCTGCATTGCGAATTGAGAAAAGCAATCGCAAAGTGTAGATTTTCGATTTCATTTAGCAAGAACTGCAATTTTCTTTTATAGAGAGAATGTTTAAATCGCTTTGGAGATACTTCGCTTGGAAAAGTAGATGAAGAATAAATCTAAACTGAGAATAAGAGTATTTCGCATTTTAAAGCTTATAACCGCATCGTCGTCGAAGAAACAGGGAGAAAGACTGTATCAGTTTTGTTTAATGAGTTGTAATATCCGCTCTCGTTGAAGTTGTTGAACCGTGTTTGGAAGCCTCTGATCGCCAAACTATAAAACGCAGAGAGAATTTCGATACTCATTATACGCGTACTACCTTTAAACTCAACAACTTTATTTTTTATATTTTCATAGAATCATTAAACTTGGAAAATTGCAATTAAACTCTTTCACTAAAAATAATTCTGAATGGCTTTCTATTTGTCATTAAGGCTAATTTGCCAAAATATTCCTATTTTTATTTAGTCGTGTGTTACATACAAATGTCTGCTATTGTTACCCTTAATGTCTCTTCACGTCATAACAGAAATTGCTTTCCATTATAGTAATAACGAACCTTTGGATAAATGCGTTCTAAAAACAGAAACTTGTTATCAATTGAAACCACCAAGAGGTATAATTTACATGTTAGTTGATTATTCATTGTGTTCAGTTAAAAAGATATTAAATTGCCAAAAAAATAATGCAATATTAAATTGCCAAAAAAATCATGCAATATTAAATTGCCAAAAAAATGATGCAATATTAAATTGAAAATGCGCATTACACACATGAGCCTTTTTCAATCGAAAAAATATCAAATTGTTCTGTACTATCTAATTACATATATGCTATACAATCCATCTCATACATATGCGAAAACATTTTTTGCAGCGTATCAAATTAATTACTGTTTCATTTTCAATTTTAAACTAAAATTCTTTCTCTTTACTTTGAAGCTGTTCATTTTAAATAAACCGAACAGAACAAAAAATCGAAAATAAATTCTTTTTGTACTTTCCAAAGGAAGACTGTAAAAGGAGAATCTTATTTCAAGGCAGGAAAAAAAATTCAATAATAAAGTGGAAAGGTAAGAGAAATCGAAAATTGATTGTAGTGCTGTCAATGCTTTCCTATGAGGATGCAAAATGGATTAATTTTCAATAGATGTATTTAAATATATAATACTGCATGAAGCTTTTGAGCCCAAATTCGAGGCAAAAATAAGCTTGCATTCTGTGATTTGATGATAAAAAAAATTCTTCCGAATGAAAAACTCGATATGAATAAATATAGTTACTTGTTTGATCAAGGGTGGATTTTTACGCACGTCGATGCAAACTTTGCGTACGTGTAAATGCAGAATTTGCATTAGTATTGGCGTATGTCGGGGGATTCTATATACAGAGAAAGTGTATAAGCTTCGATGAGCAGAGGATCATCGTGGTGGAATGGCACGATCATACGGACGGAAAAAGAGGCAGAAGGGTCAGAGAAGAAATGTGAAACATATAGAGCAATCGAGAGAGAGAGAAAGACAAAGAGAGAGAACGAGCAAAAGCGAGACAGAAAAGAGCAAAAGAACGAGAGAATGCGAGACAAAAAAGAGCACGACAATGAGAGAAAGCGAGACAGAAAAGAGCAAGACAATGAGAGAAAGCGAGACAGAAAAGAGCAAGAGTACGAGAGATAGTGATGTGCATGCAAGAGACAGCGCGGGAAGAAGAGAAAAATCGTAGCGATATATAGAGCATAGAGAGGCAACAAGTATCTATCCCGACATTATTCCAATATTTTACAGATTTTACGCCCACTTTCTGCTGAGGAAATAAAAGATTAATTGCTTGGTAAAAATGAATTCTTATTACACCTTCTTTTAAATACACCTTTTGTTAAAAGTATCAAATTTTATTTATTTTATTTAATGAAAAAACGTCTCTTCAACTTTCATTTTTACAATTAATAGCCTTAACTGAATGAGTAAAAAGCAATTAGTGAATTAACGTTGACATAATCCATCGATACAACGAAAGAAACGCTAAAAACACAATTGAAATACTTTCGATTCAAATTGAGCTGCAACAAAAATTGGTTACTGAGTCTGTTTCTAAATACGTCTCAAGTGGATCCACTTGAGTCATGTCTTTGTTTGGAACAAAAAAAACACCTCAGTTGGTTCAATTTCAACACGAATCTTTTTCGTTGCTGCTCGATTTGAAACGACAAAACTTGCGTTTTCTTTCAAACTGCGTTTGAATCGAAATCTCATCAGTTTGGATCGAAATCTCATCAGTTTGGATCGAAATCTCATCAGTTTGGATCAAAATCTCATCAGTTTGGATCGAAATCTCAAATTGAATAGAAACCGGATCAATTCGAATCGCAAATGAATCTATTTGAATCGCAATCGGGTCAATTTGAATCGCAATCGGGTCAATTTGAGTCCCAATCGGATCAATTTGAGTTCAACATTCTTTTGCTAATTCTCCTGCATTCAAATTTGCACATCACTTTATGCTGACTGGAAAAAATTAGTTCAAAGTAAATGTTTTGTTCATTCAAACGAAACGCATAGCTTAAAAGATTTTTGCTAATACGTGATTATTTTTTTTCTTGGATTATTAATATTTTATGTGTGGTGCCAATATTTATTTTGTTAAAATATAAATCGAATGTATATATCTGATTTGTTAATTTAGGTTTGAATCCACTCGATTGGAAATAAGTACTTTGATAATAATCATACGTTTTATAAAGCAATTTATGATTTGGAGGAATTATTTATTTTTTGTGAACTTTTTAATAATCAGTGGCAGTATATTTTTTTATGCGGACATCTGATATTTGTTATAAAAATTGTTTTTCTCTTTGGCAGAAAATTCTTGCTCATTGTTTTTATTGAATGCGCATTTTTATTAAATTTTATTAAACGTACGTGAAAAATTACATAATATTTTTCTTGTTTTACGAAACTTTTTTTGAACAATGTTAGAAATAAAGAAATGAAAAGTAATAAGACTCTTTCTAGTATACCACCTTCTGTCAAAATGAGTATACTTTAGTGCCTCATCCAAGGGTTGTAAAAAGAGTAGCAGGAAATTGCTAACACATTTAAGAAACTCAAATTTTCGTCTTGACAAAAAAAAACTGCACAGATTTGTTTTATTTAAATTAGAAAAAACGCACTTTAATAACTTCTCGTATATTTTTCTTGTTATTTTCACGAGAGCTTTTTAAATAAAGTAAATAAATAATAATTTTTTTGTAAATAAAATGACAAGCTAATGAAAAAGAAATTCGAAATTAAAGAAGAAAAATAAAAGTAAGAAAATCCTGGGAAAAAATAATTTAAACGGCCAAAATGCGAAAAGAATAAGATTGAAAATAAAAAGGGAAATTGAGATTAAAGGTGGAATAAAATTAGAAGCAAGTTTCAAGTTGTATTGCAAAATTTAATAGGAATTAAGTGAAACTGAAATTTGATTACTCATTTTGCTTTACTACTTTGATCTAATTATTTTACTTCGTTTATTCAGATTAGGTTTCAGGTCGGAAGCAAGAAAGTCCTTCGATCGATGTTTTATCGATCGATTCAATTAACGTCATGTCAACAGCTTCGCATACTTTTTATTGTAACAGAGCATGAAGTTAATCCGGTTGCACAGAGGAAACTGAATGTAATCACCTTGTAGAAGTTTCTGGTCTTTTTCAATTCTAGTTGCAGGAAAAGTTACTCTCGAAGTTCTAAAAATTCTCTACACGAAGAACAAATTTGTTTCGACAATAAAACAACCTTTTCCTATTTTTGCAGCACATATCTATAATCCTAAAAGAACAGAAATGTACCAATAATGTGCTAAAAAATAAAAATACTAATAATATTTAATACAAAAACACGCAGAAAAAACCTGGAATCAATTTGAGGAGTGTATGAATTTGAATTGCATCAAATATGACCCAGGTGGCGCAAAATTTTATGTTGTTTAGCATTGCTCAGTTTGAACTGCAATAAATATGATCGAGGTAGGTGGTGCCGCTATGTAGTTCAGCATTGCTCAAATTGAACCGCAACAAATATGATCCAGACATGTGGCGCCACTATGTTGTTAAGCATTGCTCAATTTGAGCTCGCACTAAAAATGAGTGCAGGTTTTTTCTGTGAAGTATTTTTCAGGATCAGCAAAATGTTCATATAAAAGAGCTATAAGGCTCACAGAAGCAGATAAAATATTAGTTGTTTTAGTGAAATACTTCTCTATTGCGGAAAAATAAATTTTTGCGTGCAAAACAAAATAATAACATCGATGTCAATTGTATTAATTTAAATATACTTTTTACGCAAATACAAAAAAATCGACGAAGCAAAATGTTTTTTACTGTATATCTTATTTAATAAAACCAAGAGTCATTAATTTTTTTTAATACTAAAAAGACTAATATTTTAATAATAATACTAATAATATTTACATAATATATATTTTAAAATATTTTAGCCTATACTTTGATAGTTTAAGTTTATTTTGATAAGTCAGACGTTTTTAAATTTAACGAAGTTTATTCTGTTTTTGTATTATTATGTAATGTAGAAAGTTTCTTTAAAAGTTATTGATGCTTGTTTAGTTCAAATTCCTGTCGCTTAATTATTGAATTAGTTTAGTTATCATGACTGTATCTATGAACCAATTATCTTGAGGAACTTAATTACAAAGAATAGCTATTCAAACGTAACAAGAGAACTAGCAACGTCTCGCAGTAGAGAAGGTGTCAAGTGGTCAGACATAGAGAATGAAAGTACAACAGAACAGTATTTCAATGCTTAGAAAATTTCTTAATTCTAGTCAGTTCTTCAAAATTAATTCATATTTTGTAACATTAAACCTTTCTCATTATAATTAGCCTTTTTTGGTAGGGTTTTCTTAAAAAAGTATCTTTTCAAATAAAAAATATACTCAAAAAATTAAATATCGCAATAACTTTACTGCTGTATGGAATAAAAATTTACGAAAAAAACAATACTGGTACTGTCACTTATGTAAGTTTTTATTTCGGTTTAGCTATTTTATAAAAATATTTCGCTTGTTTAAAGTATTGTTTTCGTATAGCAACTGTAATTTTTTCTTTGTGATTTAAGGAAAGAAAGGAAATATTTTCACGACGAAGAAAAGAAGTTTTTACAAATAGAAAAACGTTTATTGAAAAAAGAGTTTGTTCAAAAAGAAAAGTTTATTCAAAAACAAAAGTTTATTCAAAAACAAAAGTTTACTCAAAGACAAAAGTTTATTCAAAATCAAAAGTTTACTCAAAATCAAAAGTTTACTCAAAAACAAAAGTTTATTCAAAAACAGAACAAGATTTCTCGATTATAACATAGAATTCGGCAAAGTTGTCATTTCGCATAACTACAAAAATAGTATTTTCAGATTGTAAATTATTCACAGTGCGTTTCATGTAATATAAATACAATGTAATGAAAAAACGTGCACTTATCCACTACATTTATGTATAATAGTTGAACGAAATTGTACACAATGTAAACTTCATAACTCTACGTCAGCTAACATTGGAGGATTTTATTTATTTAAGGAACTAAATAAAATATCGTGTATATTAAAAAAAATTGTAATTATTTATTTTTTTGCTACATATTAATACGATGCATGTCAATAATAAACTCAATAATATTACATTTTATCAAAAAAAGCTTTTTAATTTTAAGTCAGTGCTTGTTTTATTGTGATTTTATGTCGTTGTAACGCGCTCTGAAGGAAGAGACCTAAAAAGGAAAAGATTGTAGGTTATGATAGTTTTAACACGATAGAATCTTTATTTTTAATTATTTGCAATCAAAAACGGTCTTTCTTGACAGTAAATAAAGTGTAAATACAATAAAGTAAATAAAACAAATAAAGTGACCGCAAGGAAAAACGGTTTTTGATTCTAAAAAATTGAAAAAGTTTAATCAGGTTTAAACTATCGTCAAACATAACCTACAATTGTTTTCTTCTAAGGTCCCTTTCTTCAGAGCGCCTCACATATCATGATTTTGTATTTTTTTTATAATAACTCGCTTTCATACATAAAAAATCTTTCAAAATTGTTTACATTCGTTTTCTCATTTTCGTTAAAGAATTCGACGATTTAAATTTTTTTTACATTTATTCTCTTATTTTGGTTAAAGAATTATACGATTTAGAAAAAAATGAAAGAAATTCTTTAAACAAAATAAGAAAACGAATGTTAAGATAGAGTTTTGAAACGTTTAAAGATCACGTGAAAATGTTTAACAAAAATAGAAAAATGAATGTACAAGAATTTTGAGATTTTTTATGTTTGAAAATGTCTATGTTTTGAAATCGTAAAATTCTTTAACCAACATAAGAACTCGAATGTAAACATTTTTTTAAAAAAGCTTCGTAAAATTATTAACCATAAACAATCTTTCTCACACAGGAAGTTCTGCCTTTGAATTGCATTTTTGTTTTTAATTGCATTTTTGCTTTTAATTGTATTTTTGTTTTGTATTGTATTTTTGTTTTTAATTGTATTTTTATTTGTATTTTTGTTTTAAATTGTATTTTTATTTTTAATTGTATTTTTGTTTTAAATTGTATTTTTGTTTTGAATTGTATTTTTGTTTTAAATTGTATTTTTGTTTTAAATTGTATTCTTGTTTTGAATTGTATTTTTGTTTGTAATTGTATTTTCGTTTTTTAATTGTACTGTTGCTTTTTTTAACTATATTCCTATTTTTAAATTTACTTTAAATAAAATACAATTTTTTTCTTTTTGAAGAAAAAGAGAAAACGATAGCAGAACATCAATCTTCCACCAAGATTTAAATTTTGTAATTTTTAGCGACAAGTTTCAAGCTGCAGTTAATTATTCATTCGGGCAATGCATATAATGTATGTTCTTCATTGCAAACATCAATTAATAAAGTTGCACCTGTGCCTCGAGCTTTGACAAGTCTAAGTGGAAAATTGAGCTACGCAGGGTTAATGTCATGTGACACGCACTCGCACGTGCCACCATGTATAACCAAAAGAGCTGAGCCATTGGAGAACATGCAATTAGCAGAAATTGATATGAACACTATATACAGTGTACATCAATATAGGAAAACTTGTTCTAGATATGGTGTGCGTCTGTGTATGATGTTCATGTGTGAGCGTCCATCAGCTCTATGGTCGAGATTGATGGTTACATGACCGACTAATGTCACACAAGCCTTTGTGTCATTCAGTAATACGCGATTTACACCTCCATTTTCAATGCACTAAAATGTCCAGCACAGTTACCGCTATAATGCGTGGAATAATGTCTCACAAAAATTATATGTAAACAGGACAATTAATTATTCTACAACAATGATTTATTGTTTAATTGATAATAATTTGACAACGTCAAAGCTAAACTTTTTATTCACATGGAAAAAACAATATGTTATTTTTTAATGCATTGTCTGTTAAATTTCAAGATAAATTGAAATTCCACAGGCCCATAGGTCTGTAAAGATAAAAGTTCTTGTAATTTAAAATTTTATTCTTCCTGTGCTTTTGTAAAAATCGTAAAAAATTTTTGTAAAAATTGTAAAATCGTGGTGTCGAGTTTTTGTAGTTATTTATTTGTGTTTCTTTTTTGCGAGGATGATGATAGTATATTTATCTTGTACTTAATCTAATTGTATAAGATAAATATATTTATCTTGTAATTATAATCTAATTGTATATTTATCTTGTAATTAATCTCGTAATTAATCTGATTGTTTTTGTGTAAAAATAAATGCTTGATAAATTGATTGTTCAAGAGCAACGAAATCGAATTAATACTTTTGAAATTTTCATTTTGAAATTCCATTGTATTTATCGTTTTTTTATTTCTGTGGAAAGATTTCAAGTTATAAAGTTAGATTGTTTATATAAAAATGGACATGTCATAAAGAGGACATTTCTTAATGAAAATAATGAACGAGAAAAAGAGTATAAAGCCTGTCGTATAAAGTTTTATACAGTCTTTATATAAGTTTAGTATTTTCATTAAGAAATCCATCTTCGTGTTACGTTTATTTCTAAATCTTGTTTTTTAAAACTACTTCGATTTGCGCAATATTTCTATTGTGTTTTCTTTAAAATTCGCTTTTTCTTTAAATTTTTATATTTCTAATACATATCTCGTAATTAAAATGTATCGCACTCCGAAAAAAGGGACCTTAGACTAAAACAATTTTAGGTTATGTTTGGTGATAGTTTCAACATGATTTTAATATTTTTAATTATTTCTAATTATTTTTTATTTGCAATTATTTTTTATTTTTTTATTTGCAATCGAAAACAGGCTTCTTTGATAGTACAATTAATGATCCTTGACACACACGAAGTGTTCATAAAAAACTTCTTTTGCTTGAAAGAAATAAAAAACGAAATTTTCATCAAGTTAAAAATGTGATCCAACATAACCTACAATCGTTTGCTTCTAAGGTTCCTTTCTTCGGAATGTGGTACAAATGTTTATCACATATTAAATATAAAACATAAGCTATAATCGTTTCAATCTATGGTTCCTTTCTTCGAAACGTGGCACAAATGTTTATAATATATTAAATATAAATAATAACCTATAATCGTTCCCATCTAAGGTTCTTTTCTTCGGAATGTGGCACAAATGTTTATAATGTATATTAAACATGAAACATAACCTATAATTGTTTGCATCTAAGTTCTTGTTCTTCTGAATGTGGCACAAATGTTTAACATATATTAAATATAAAACATAACCTATAATCGTTTGCTTCTAAGGTCCCTTTCTTCGGAGCGTGAGACAAATGTTTAGCATAAAATATTCTTGTGTTTTTAATGTAAAACATTGTTATGTTTTTAGTATATATCTTCTATTCAATCGTTTAGTATGCCTAAGATGCTTTAAAGGTCAAAGGGGATTCCAGTAATTGATTGGTCTTATTGAACCGTCTCCTTTGAAGTGCATCATTACTTGAACCACTATTTGACAATACCGTCGATTTGATTATCGCGTGTTTGCGATAAACAGCTCCAATACTTTCCCTAATGACAACACTCTATAATAAATAACACTCCATAATGGAATTATTAAATTTTTTTAAGAGAGTCGAATTATTCGAACTAAATTATTGACAATAAGTAAATTAGTAAATTTTCCGTAGAATAAAAAAATATTATTATTATTACTATTATTATTATTATTATTATTATTATTATTATTATTATTTATTGTATAGAATAAATAATTGTAGCATAATATTCTACTCTTTTGAAAGTGCAGAAGCAAAAATGAAAGTTTGTCTTTTTCAAATCAAGTTCAGCATCTTGCAATATGTTTAAAAAACATTAAGTTTCATTTACGAGACGACAATATTGATAAAATTGTATGAACAATTATCATTTAAATAAGACCAAGAATGTAAAAACATCTTTATTTTTCCACGAGTTATTTTATTTTTAAGAAATCGTTGTTACTTACATTATTTTCGCAATAACTTCTTTAAAAATTATCGAAAGAACATCATCCTAGGCTTATATTATTCAAAATCGTGTTTTAAACTTCTTTCAGAGAAACGTTATTTTTAAATTGACATAAACAAGAAAATATTTTAAAGTGTAAGTGTTTACACTTTAAAAGAAAGTAGAAAAGTATACCGAGAAACTTTCGTTAAAAAAAAGTCAAACATTTTTTTTATTTGTCTCTAGTTTTGTAATTCTAACCTAAATTATTTTTCGTCCAATTTTGCTTCATATTATGCTTTTTTATACTTTTGTTTATAAATTTGCCTATTTTATTTACTCTTGCTTCCTCATAGCGAAGCATTGTTTCTTTTTTTATTGAAATAGCTTTTTGCGCTGATAGAATCTGTATTCGAAAGAATAAAAATCGGAACGGAATATACAAATTTCAGTGAAATATATAAAGTTTGAGATGTAATCATGGAGTAGCGGATTCATGGGAGTTGGCATGCTCATGGCTGGCAATAGATTTTCTGCCTTATAGCTGGTATGGAAGCTTGCAACAGGCTCCGATACATGGAAACTCCTCAGCGATGCATTAAACTTCATACAATCGAGCGTCGCGCAGTGCAATTTTACCTGGAAATGTGAACTTATCTTGGTGTGTGAGCGAACTAATAAGCCGGATACTCCAAGTATTTCAATGCAAGCAGAATCATATGCACTAGAATGACAATGTTTATATACTAAAGCTCTACAATACGACATTATCCCTCTCCAATAAATATAAGTCTGTGAAGCAAATCTGGATTGTAATCTCAAACTGGCCAAAATAGTGCAATTTTGATACCAAGAGGCTTAATTTAATATTTCTTATCAAAGCATATTGTTTGATGTTTCATAAAGCGCATATACAAAAGTGGGGATTTCAAAGCAGACAGTAGAAAAAGCAAGCATGGTCAGACCAACATAGATAGGTAGATTTAAAATCAGTCAGTAGAGAAAGTAAGTACAGTCAGCCTAATGTATTGGTTTCGCAATTAATACCTTTTCTACTGATTTTAAATCTCCTTTAATACATTTGTCTGACCGTACTTGCTTTTTCTACTGACAATTTGAAATATCTACTATTGCGTTGGTCTGACTGTAGTGTCTTTTTCTACTGTTTGATTCAAAATTATTAAATATTATTATTATTGAATTTTGTAGTTTTTCACACTGCCCTTCATGGGGGAGAGATATTATCTTTAGATTAATTCATTTTTGTGTTTACACTTTGAAAATTAATATTTTTCTTTCAAATGCGATTAAAACTTGTATATGTAGGTAGCATGATGGGAATATAAAAGAAAGTATGAAAAAAAGTTTATAAGAATGTAGTAAGTGTAATGGAAGTAGTTATAGTCTGACGTCACGTTGAGTTATACTACTTGCTAGTACAGATACATATCGCCGCTTTTTTCAAGTCGTAACAATGTGAATGGCAAAGTCAATGGCAATGTAACGAAGTAACAAACAGTAACGGGAATCAGGGCACTGAGAATTCTATATTCGATTCAAATATTTATTTATTGAAAACATGTTTACTATGTGAGAAGTCACACTTTGTGTGGTTTGTTACGTTTTCAGTGAAACAGGTATGTTATAGTCAGACGTTGACTCGTACTACTTATTGCACAAATATAAATAGTACCTTTTATTTTCCTTATTATTTTTTATTATTTACCGAGTTATTTAAATAGAAGAGAGTATTAACAATTGTGGTTACAAAGATAATAAAGAGAACAGTACAATAACAATAGAATAATAATACAATAATAATACAATAACAATACAATAATTATACAAAAACAGTACAATAACAATACAATAATTATACAAAAACAGTACAATAACAATACAATAACAATACAATAAAAATACATCAATAATAATAATAATAATAATAATAATAATTAAATTCACTGCAAAAAATTTTGTCTCTTTAAAGTGGGATGAAAGAGAACAAAAATGTCTTAAATTAAGACAGTTTGGTCATCAAAGGTGTTTTACTTTAAGATCTGTTTGAAAATAAACTTTAATGAGTAATGAAAGTCTATTTACGATCAGATAGTTCTTAAGGTCTTGATGCTTTTTGGTCCAAGAGAGATAAACAAATGAGACTACTTCTCAAATAATAGACTTCTGATAAGAAGTTTAATGTTTAGCCATTATGAACGCCAAGAAATTAATAAGAGAAGCACTGCGGGCCACAAGCACGGAAAATATGAATACATGAATAAGTCACTGACCTGATAGGGATCAGGATTTTGAAAACAGAAAGTGGAGAATATAAAACAAACTTTTGTGAAAACAACATTAATTAAATGTGAAATTTACTTTACATTTTTTTCGCAGATATAAACTATAAATAATCTGTACCAAATAATAACTTATAATAACAATTATAATGACAGTAATAAAAACAATAATAAAAATAATAATTAGAAAAATTATAATAATAATAACGAAAATGACAATAATAATAATAATAATAATAATAATAATAATAATAATAATAATAATAATAATTTGTTATTATTATTGTTACAATAATAGTAACAACAAGAATAATAGCAACTATGACAATAATAATAACTATGACGACATTTACAATTATAGCAATAACAATGATAACAATAGCAAATAACGACCATAATAATAACAACAGCAATAATAATCACAACAAAAGCAACAGAAACAATATTAGTGAGAACAATAATAATCATAACAATAGCAGCAAGAAGATCAATAATAGTTATGACAATAACAATCATAATAACAGCAAACAACATCAAAAACAATAACATTAATAAATAACAAACATAACAAAAACAACAGTACCAAAAACAATAACAATTATTACAATAGCAACAACAACAATAGCAATTACAATAATAATAATCATAACAATAGTAAACGAGAACAACAACAATGGCAATTACAACAATAACCATCATAACAATAGCAAATAACAACCATTACAATATCAATTGCAACAATGTCAAAGACAATAATAACAATTGTAACATTAGCAAACAATAACAATGATGACAATAGCAGCAACAACCGCAATAACAATTGTAACATTAACAATTGTAACATTAACAATTGTAACAATAACAATTGTACCAATAACAATTGTAACAATAAAACTTTAACAATAACAATTGTAACAATAACAATTGTAACAATAACAATTATAACAATAACAATAACAATTGTAACAATAACAATTGTAACAATAACAATTGTAACAATAACAATTGTAACAATAACAATTGTAACAATAACAATAATTTCAATAGTGAACAACAACAAAAGCAGCATCAATATTATAGACAATAATAGCAATCATAACATTAGCAAACAATAACAATTAAAACAATAGCAGCAACAACAACAATAACAATTGCAACAATAACAATTGTAACAATAAGAATCATAATAATAAGAATCATAATAATAAGAATCATAATAATAAGAATCATAACAATAGCGAACAACAAGAAAGGGAGCAACAACAACTCGACCATGACAATAACAACAGCAATAACATTCATAATTATTATGACAACAACAATATCAATAATAAAAATAACAATCATAACTATAGCAAGCAACAAGATCAATAAATAATAACCATATCAATGAAAACAATAGAAAAAGTCATTACAAGAATAGGAAAATAATAATAGCAAGAACAACAACAAAATTAGCAATGAAAACAATAACAATAGAAAACAACAACAATGACAAAAGTAACAACCATGACAATAACAATAATAAATAATTATAAATGATAATTCATACCAAGAAGTACAATTTCTCAAAGAATAAAGAAGGCAGTTTTACTGCGAAGAAAAGTTTACCGGAAAAATAACGATGAGAATCTCGATTAAGATATTTAATTAGTTGTAGGGAAAAAAGTTGACGTTATTAATAGTATTTTCCTTTGTTAGCAAGAGGAGGGAAAATATTTTCTACCGTGTTTAAAGTTATTAATAGTATCCACGTCATGATGCAGTAGGCGCATAATAAAATTATTGAGATTTATGTATAAAATTATATATGAAAAATTTGCTTAATTAATCGATATTATCAATTTACAAAGAGCTATTAAAGCGAAAGGAACAGTGAATCTTCTCGGGTTTCCTTTAGAGAGTTAGAGGATCGCGGGTGCAGGCAATAAATTATCATACGCTGAAGTTAACTCGACAAGCACTGCAAAACACTGGAAAATTTTATTACCTAGTTCCTTATTTATGTTCTCTGATACACATAGAGCAACATAAAACATACAAATGTTTTATACATATAGTAGGCGAGGAATTTATGACGAAACCATTTGTAATAATTTATTTATTATTCTCTTTCCCACAATTTATTTTACTTGCACAATTCTCGCTTGCTTCAAATAACCACATTCGTTTTTTCTCTAAATTTTGAATTTTCTCCTTTTTTATTTAACGTTGAATTTATTTTTATTCACGGTTACTTTTGTTTGTTTTCTCTTTCTATTCATAAGTTTTATTTGTCTTTATAGTGAACTGGAGGTCATATTTTAGAATTTTCGGAATAAACAAAAAGATAGAAACAATTTTTTTCGAAATTGTGTTTATAATTGATTTACTCAAAAATGATTTAATTTGTGTTTGAATTATTCGAATAATTAGATGATTAATTTTCTTTTAAATTACTTTTTTCTTTTTTGAATCTAATCTGAAGAGTATGGAATTTATTTCTTGTGACAAGAGACATTGATTGGCCTATTTTTGAGCCTTATTTCAAGAGTTTTTCTATTAAGAGAAAAATGTACTTCATCTGAGTCTTTTTAAATAAGTGCAAACATTTTTTTGATTTACGTTTAATATTATTTACATATTTTTTTGCAATCATGATAAAGAAGATCATTTTAAAAACTCGAATAAAGTTGACATGGATTGCAGACAATTTTTTCAAAAATCCTGCCAAGTTTTTAAAAATAACTTGGTTAAAAAAGTCGAGTCTTTTTAAAAATCAGTAGTTCAAGACAAAATAGTCAGACATTGGTTTATACTACTTTGAACCCGTTTTATCTACATTTGTAAATAAAACACGAATCTTTTTCTACGCTGCAAAGCGCAGCATCTCAAAAGGTATTATTATTACTACGATTATTATTAAAATTATTACTATTATAACATTGAATTGTTATTATTAATAAAAATGTTACTATTATTATTACTATTATATCTGCGAGTCTCGACTTAAATATTTTAAATGAAAGAGGATATATATCAAACTCCATAAAAGGTTTCTATACATAGAAAAAACAAAGTCTTAAACCGTTTACACCTTAAAACCAAAATGACTGAAAATCAGAAAATTTCATGTCTTAAAACAAGATT
>WNHD01002397.1:0-13977 GCA_011057455.1 Ganaspis sp. Gsp50 | reverse complement strand
TTTTTACAGTGTAGCTTTTACGTAACTTTGTGTTGAAAATAACGCTATCCAGTTTATTTAATTTGTACCTTACACCAAAGTTACAAACTTTTAAATCAAAAACTCCTGGATTTAAATTTAAAACTCAAAATTCAGTTTACTTTGTAATCATTGCAATGCAATATGTACTCAAAATTGTATTATTTCGAAACTTAAAATGAACTTTACTTTAGTCAATTAAAAATTATAATTTTGAGTATATTTCAAAACTGAAAATTCTCCATAGACATTGAAATAAAAATAATACCAAAAATGTTATTTCAAAACATAAAATGGATTTTATAATAAAAAATATTTAAAATCCAGTATGAATTAACAACAGGAAATTGACTTGAATTATGCATCATGATTATTCATTATATCATGATAATAATAATAATAATAATAATAATAATAATAATAATAATAATAATAATAATAATAATAATAATAATAATAATAAAATACATTGATTTGTAAAATGAAAATGATACGACGAGCAAAAAAATAAACATACTGCAGATTAAAGGCATAATATTCGTTTTTTCGGGATCATCAGAAAAGAAGATATTCTGTTTTTATCTCTGTAACGATAATACTCGCGGTTTAAGTTTGCTCGTCGGCAGTTCTGTACAGCGCTTATCAGAAGCAACATTCCGGTATATAGAGACATCTCATATCATTTTTCCGGCGGCATTTTACCATAATCTTTCATACTGACTCGATTTGGATTTATTTCAAATCAAAAGAATCATTTTTCAGTCGAATCTAATATTGTTTGGGGATTCTTTTTTGCGTTTGTTCTTTCTGAAATTTTACCTACTCTGTTTTATAGTCTCAGTGCCTGTAGGATCCTCAAGCGTGAAACAAGCTCGAATGACCTACATTTTCTCCTTTCTAGACTATTCTATCTTTTCAAAGACGTAACTTATTAGACACCGTTCAGAAGGTACGTCGACGGAAGCATGTTTGAGAAAAATCGAAAGATGAACATACTTGTTTCCCAGTTTTATTACAATGGTTTTTTAAAAATCCTTTAGTTACGAGAGAGTAAAGTAGACGACTTTATTAGAAAAATGCATTTATCTTCTTTTATTTTATTTTATTCATTTATCTTTTTTTCTTCTTTTCTTCTTTTCTTCTTTTCTTCTTTTCTTCTTTTGCTTATTTTATTTACCTATATTTATTTTGCTTTTTTTATTTTAGTCCCTTTTTTAAAATTTTATTTTGTATTTTCATTTCTTCCTTTTTTATTTTAGTTTTCAATTTTTTTTCCTTCTTTACTTTTTATTTTACTTTCCTCTTTCTTAATTTTTTTTATTTATTTATTTAAATTCAATTTTTTTGGGCTATTTTTACTTTTCCTTTTTTATTTTACTTTCTATTTTCTTTTCTTCTTCTTCTATTTATTTTTCTATTTTCTTGTATCCTTTTCTCTCTGTCTATTTATTCTTTTTTTTGTTTCCTTCTTTCCTCTTCTATTTATTTGTCTTTTTCTTGTTTCCTTCTTTCCTCTTCTATTTATTTGTCTTTTTCTTGTTTCCTTGTATTTTATTAATTTATTTTCCTCTTTTTATTTGGTTCTTCATCTGTTTTCTAGTTTTCCTTTCCATTTTTTGCATTTTTCAATCCTTCCTTTATTTTTCTCAATTTCTTTTTACATGCAACTTTTTTTCTTTCTTTTATTGTTTTATTTTTTAATTTAAAACAAATTGTTCTACAACACATCGTAATTGCATTCACACAAAACGATGTCAAACTTTTTACTGAGCAATAAAATGAAAGAATTTTATTATCTCTTTTTAAACTCTGAGTAACAGATTACAGATTTTCTATTTAATGGGAAATGTTCCACTTAAGAGTAATTAATATTTACATAAACGACACGAATGCGGATATTGAATATTAAAATATAGCAAATTAAAAAAGTTCTTTTTGTTTATATCGTTCTGAGCTAAAAAATCACTCTAATTAAAATTAGTTAAAAGGAAATCCAATATTGAATTAAAGGGAATTTTTGAAGTTGAAAATGATTTCCAAACAGAGTATAGTATTTGTCTAGGAAATCGTTACAATGGTATAATTTGAACATTGACAAACGTGGAGACCACCTGTAGAATTCTAAAGTCTGTTGTAAAGTAGGTTATCTGACGCTGTGCTTATTTTTTAGAAACTTTTGGTAGTAATATTTTTAGAAAAAAGGGAGAAAAGAATGAACAGTATAAACAAGAAGAGAAATAGTATTTTGTGAGAGTAATGGTTGAGCTGTCTTTGCGACTTTCTAAAGCTCTGAAGGTGCATCTTTAATCAAGTCTACTGTTCTTTCTCGAAGTAGCACTATGGCTTTCCTTCATTTCAAATGATCCTTACATTCATGAATTTCCATCTCTTCAATTCTTCAGAAAGTCTACTCTTTATGCATTTTATTACAATTACATTAATGCAATCATTTTTATTTGGTCATTAAAAATCATTGATCATTTACAATCATTGATCATTTTTAATCATTGATCATTTACAATCATTGATCATTTTTAATCATTGATCATTTACAATCATTGATCATTTAAAATCAGCGATCATTTACAATCATTGATCATTTAAAATCATTGATCATTTAAAATATCTTGAACATTACAATTTGTAAATTACAATTTAAATTATTATTTATTTCTCTGATATATATAAATTAAAATTCAAGTGAAAAAAATAGTTATTCCAATTTTTATTAATGGATCATGAAACATTTTTCGCGAGTTTTGAATTCTGGAATAGAAGACTAAAAAAGCTTGCATTTTAATGGAAAATTTAAATTTTCGGTTGAATTGTTAAAAATACGTGTTTTTGAGATTTTTTTGTTTATTCATCCATTGTGGGCGAAAATGAACAATTTCTCTGTTTCTGGTCCGTCTTTTGTTCACGGTATAAAGGTAATCTTTTGTGAAAATAATTTTTAAATAGTTTTTATTTTTTGAAATTAATTAAATTTGGTGCGAAACTGTATCTTACTGTAATTTAATGTTACATGGTGATTTTCGTCAATATTGACGCACATGATGCTTACATTCTCTTTGGACGCATATGGTTCCTATGTTCCCTTTTACTTGCAGATCGAAACCACCAACCATCAATCACGTTCTGGTAAGCGTGATGTTATCCTGTGAAACACGATTTAATCAATGTGCGGGTCTTACATCCCTCTGTCTAAAGCAAAACGCAGGATTACCAGAAGTTTGCAACTATTCATGTAAATCAGCAAGTTAAGATTTTCGCTAATTAAAATCATTGTCGATTTATCCATTTTTTCTGCTATTTTTCGCATTTTTTTGCAATTTTACCATTTTTTTTGAAAATGTAATTAATTCTGATAATTCTGACATTAGAATTTTCGTTGAGATTGACTAGTACTTTAAAGTGCGAATATGATAAATCTTCGTTTCTTATTTGGATTTTATTTTTAAGATGTAATTAAAAGAAATGAATTAATTTCAAATCCATTCAGGGAAAAACACTCAAAACGTGTTTGTGGATCTAAAAAATGGATTTTGCTGTAAACAAATTGATTCTAATAACTTTTCTTTTGAAAAAAGCGACGAAAATGAAAAGCGTGGAAGGCAGCCAGGCTGCCTTCAACACCTTGCCATTTTCTGGTTTTAAAGTTTGGATTTAGAGCTAAAAAGTAAAATTCCTACTAAAAATTACTCAAAACATGTTTGTGGAGCTAAGGAATGGATTTTGTGGTAAACAAATTGATTCTAATACCTTTTCTTTTGAGTAAAAGAAATGAAAATGAAAAGTGTTGAAGGCAGCCGAGCTGCCTAATAATAAGAATAATTATTCTTGAATCAAGAAAAAATAATTGACGAAAGAAAAAATACTTCCAGTAATAACAAATAATTGAAACAAAAAAGATACTTGCATCAAGAATAAATACTTGAAGTAAGAAAAAAATACTTGAAGCAAAAATAATAATTATTATTCTTTAAGCAAGAATAAATATTTGATGCAAAAAAAACTTTTGAATAAAGGACAATTTGAATAAATAATTGAAATAAAAAAAAACACTTGAAGTGAAAATAAATGGAAAAAAATACTTGAAACAAGAATAAATACTTGTAACAAAAGAAAACTTGAAACAAGAATAAATACTTGTAACAAAAGAAAACTTGAAACAAGAATAAATACTTGTAACAAAAGAAAACTTGAAACAAGAATAATTATTCTTGAATAAAAAATAAAATCTCTATGTCCGATTCTAAGAACAAATTAGCTTGGATCTGATGCATCTAATGCAATCAAAAATATTTCCTTTCCGAATAAACTGAAAATTACCAGAAACTGATAGTAACTAATAAAATCATTTAAAGGAAAAAGGTTGCTCTTTTAAAAGTTTTGGCCAAGTTTTATGCCTGCAATTTGTTTGTTCAAGCGCAGTTTCAGGAAATATTAAATTATTATTGGGTTGCCGCTTTCCAAGTTCCATTAAAGTCACGTGGAAGTCGTCAAGTGCTTTTATAATAATAGGATTGGAAACTAAGTTCTTGGTAAAATGTATCGGTTATTTGCATGAATGCATTCATCGCACGATATATTCTCCAGCAAAGAAATATTTTCTTTCACTAAACAACCCTAGGCCACGAAAACTTGCTTGACTTTTCAAATAGTCCAATAACTGAAATGTTCACCTATACATGATCGTTATTTTCAGTAAGTTAGGTCAAGGGTGCAATTTGGCCCGAATATATACAAGAGTATTAATTTATTGTACAATCGTCACACCCACTTGTGTACACAGTCACGCGTACCCTTTCACTATTGTGATTGTAATCAGATCTTCAACTCAGATAAAAACTATTTGCATCATGCGGACACATAATACTGTTTTCCTACTAATTAACGCATTTTTATATAGATTTTATTTGCGCTCTTTATACCGCTTTTAATTTTTATATTTTCATGTTTTTGACTTTTTCCTCGCAGTGAGAAAAAACGCTACAAAATTTGAAGGGTTTTTTCTTTTAAAAAAATGCTTTAAAAACTGCTTTGAAAATTATCGAAAGAACTTTATGTTCAACTTAGTTATTTAGAATTTAGATACTTTTAAGTCACTTTAACAAAAGTAAATGAAAAATTATCGAAAGAACTTTATGTTAAACCTATTTATTTACAATTTAGATACTTTTAAGTCACTTTAACAAAAGTAAATGAAACAATGAAATAATGGACAATTTTATTTCTCAATTGAAAAAAAGTATAAAGTTGTTGAAGATAGGTGTCATTCAACTTTATGATAAACTTTATTAGACTTTATGCGTTAAAAAATTACTATATAGAAAGCGAACATTTTTCTCCTTACCGCTAAAAGCAAAGAAGATAGGATTTTTGAAAAAAGATTTTTGAAAACGTAAAGTATTTTGAAGTATCTTCAAATATAGGTGTTTACATATATAAACAAAATTAAAAACAACTAAAATTAACATATATTAGTTATTATCTAAAATTTATGTTTTAATTCCATCACTGTTAGTTCTTTTCGAGAGTATATTTTTGTTATCAGTTGGAAACGGCATTAATATATGTTTATTAATGAAATGATACGTTGTAATTTAAATCACGGAACGATCAATATGTGCGTTGCTCTTCATCACAATACTTGAATAGACTCCGGAGTTTAAAGTATTGTAAAAATAGAAAATGAGGACAGAAAGCATTATGTAGACTGCAGCAAAACAGCTTCAAGAGAATATTTCCTCATGATTACTGTGTAATGTTTAAGAAACACATGTGGCACAGATATATAAGCGAACAGTCAAGTTGTTCCCTAAACAGTAGTTGAAATCTCTATTCACGCCAAAATTACATACGATTTTTAACATTGAAAAAACTCACTTATTAAGTCTATTATAAGCTTCTAAAAATAAACATCTTTTGTCATTTTAGTAGCTATAAATTTTTTTTTATTTATACATCTTTGATGCTCATAAAAATATTTTTAATTAGATATGTAGATAATTTAGAAATTTTAAATTTAGAAATTTAATTAGACTTATTGTTGCTGTTTATAAAAAAAGCGTTTAAATTCTTTTTGTTCATAAGAACATATTAAATTAAAAATTTGCTGAGAACATATTTTTTATTCTTTTTCGAATAAATATTTTTAGTGCGTTACGTAGAACGTATTCAATTTGAACAATGATTATTGCATTAAATACCGAAGTATTTAAAAAAATTGAAGTTTCAAGTGTCGAAATAGAGAGTAAAAGATCTCGAAAATGATTGAGGTTTTTGAAGCTTGAAAAAACTATTCTTTTTACTTTTTTAAGCATTCTTTTTTATTAAAAATTATTGTTATTTTTTTATTATTGTTATTATTATTATTATTATTATTAATATTTTTATTATTATTATTAATATTTTTATTATTATTATTATTATTATTATTAATATTATTATTATTATTATTATTATTATTATTATTTTATCAGAATTATTACACAATTAAAATGAAAAGTGAATTTAAATAAAAAGTGTTTTAAAATAATGTACCCATACACGTTATTATAATAGATATACATATAACTATAGTTATTTGTTAATATAACAGAAGATTTTTTAACTCTGATAGAAAATATAAAAAAGTAGTTTTACTTTCCATGAAAATTTCAAGAGAATTTAATTGGTGGATGAGAAAAATAAACATTATAAAGTTGACGAAATCACTGAACTGTGATTTAGTGTTAACGATTTGTCAACTGAAGACTGTATTACGTAAATCCCAACTTAATGAATGATTCGTTTTCCGTATTCTTGTTTATTTAGTGACGCAAGGAGATTCAAAGTCGGAGATAAATTGTGCCTATCGTGTAACTAGGTTAATTCTTTTTTTTTAATAGGAAGTCTTATCAAGACATACTTCAAATTCGACAAATCGCATTTAATCAATCAGATTATCAATTAAACGTTAATTCAGTATTACTAAATCAATTTTTTTAGAATTTTACATTATTTTAAATGTATAGAAAAATTTGCAAATGGTATTGTTTCACGCTTTGTTTAATATTTACAAACAATACAAACATTCTTGCAATTTTTACATTCTCATCAATAATGAGAAAGTATTCAAAATGTGCGATTTATTTATGTAGTTTTGAAAACAATGTAAAATTTTCACCATTTAAAAAAATGTTTTTAGTAATATCAAGTGTGATTTATATAATATGCGGATTTGTATAATGTTGATTTAATAAAAATAGCCATTGTTTTGGAAGAAAAATAGTCTTTATAACTGTTGGTTTATAAAGAAATATTTTTCCGGAGAAGTTGAGTCTTCAAGAAATATGGATTTTTTTTTAATGGAAAATAATTGGGTTTGAATACTCGTTTGGGCAGTGAAATAAAAGCAATGAATGTGCTTTCGAAAAATCAATTGAAAATGAAGTGATTCTTGATTATTATTCCAACTGACACGACTCTCGATATGAAACTAATATAATTATTGTCGTATTGTGTTTTGTGCTGTTCAGGGCAGAAGTGAACTGAAATTTAATTTTGAGATAATTGCTTCCTCGATTACTTATTTTCGGTCTACTCTTTTCGTTTGTTCGTTTTTTTTATTTGTCCTCTTTTAACATTTCATTTCCATTTTATGTCCACTTCAAAATTTATGTTGCATTCTTCAAAAGTTTTAATGACAAGTTTTATTTTCAACACTGCAAGTCTTATTTTCAATACGTCAATATTTCGAGTTTTACTTTTAACTTGTCAATCTTTTATTTCCTCAATGTTTTAAAACATATTTTCATATTTTAGTATGTTTCCTGTCAATGTTTAAATTTTTGTTCGTTTTTTCTTATTACTACTATTTTTGTCTTACTTTGTTGATAATTTTGTTGATAATAATAATAATTTTTGATAATAATTGTTGAAAATTTATTATTTGCCTGTGTGTAAATTTATTAAAATCGATTAGTTAAAGTACTTTTTGATGTGGTAGAAAATTTCGTGAATTAAAACAGACGTTTGACATATTTATTTCAGAAATAAAATACTGTATGTGTGTACTTATTGCATTTATTCGTGTTACTGATTCGCTAACACTTTTTGTGATCATATCAAATCATAATTGTGCTAACTATAGCAATTGAATGTTTACTGCCAGTAGTTTGAACAAAACTCGGTCACTCTGACGAAATGTTTATAAAAAGTAGGTGTAATTTAAATTCACATTTGTATATTTACTTCAACTTTACGAGACGATATGTAGGCAGTTTTAGAAAATTTATACCTTTTTCAAGAATTAAAGTACCGTCCGTAATTATGTGGACACTTCTTATAAATGTGTCGACGTAATTAATTTTTTTGCTTTTCAATCAAAACTAAAATTTCTTCTTCTTAAGTATTTAAAGATATTTAAATTCAAAAAATAAGACAGCAATTAATTTCAATTTTTTCTAAAAAAGTGAATTTCAGTTTTTAATATCTTTCTACTTTATAATATTTTTTACTTCTTAATATCTTTCTATTTTATAATATATTTTTACTTCTTAATATCTTTCTACTTTATAATATTTTTTTACTTCTTAATATCTTTCTACTTTGTAATATTTTTTTTACTTCTTAATATCTTTCTACTTTTTAACATCTATCTACTTTATATTATTTTTCTACTTGTTAATATCTTCCCACTTTGTAATATCTTCCTACTTTGTAATATCTTCCTACTTTGTAATATCTTCCTACTTTTTAATATCTTTCTACTTGTTAATATCTTTCTACTTTTTGTAATTTCTGATTTATTTCTTTCTTATGCGCAATTTTTCACTCTATTCTTCATTTCACATTTCAAAACTTTCTGCCAAGAGTCACTTTAGATAGAAAATGAAATAGAAATTCATTGTTGAGTTTTGTAACCAGATAAATAGAATTTATATGGGTTATTATATATCTGGAACATACATGTTTGTCTTTATAACTTACCATTTTTTGATGTAATCCTTATCAACAGTGAAAATCGGTGTAGATGTTCGATTGGATTCTGTGCCATTCAGGCTGTTTTCGGTATCGTTCATCTCCATCCCCGCATTTGAGCTTTTCGAATGGTGGAAGCAATTTTCGTACTTGTTCCACCTTTCTCCTTAGCATGCAGTCATCTACGATACATTCTGAAATCAAGAGTTGTGCATCTTAAATGAAATAATAATACAATAATCAATAAACAGAAAAGTTTGATGCAGTATCATCCATATTTATCTCAACACATGTTTTAAGCATTTCATAATTGATGTTTTCCTTTAAATTTAAAATTAAAATTAAATTTCAATTTCAATTTAAAAATAAAATTATTTCCATTTGAGGGGTTTAAATGCATTTATTTCTGAATAAAAAAAGATTAGGACAAAGTTCTTTCGATAATTTTTAAAGAAGTTATAGAACAAATAGTGTAAGTGCATCGTTTTCTTGAAATTGTAATAACTCTTGGGCTAATAAAGATTATTTTACGTTCTATATCTCATTTAAAAGCTAATTTATCGTGTTATTTAAAAAGTTGAACAGAATTTTCAAATTTGTAGCAAGACATGTATTTCATGTGTTTAAAGTAAATATCATAATTACACTGTCAGTTTATCCTTTCCTAATCGTTTCTCTTTGTCAATAACATTCGATGATTTTTCAAAATCCAAAACTTGTGTTTAAAAATAGAAATAAAAACACTGATTGCTTTATTTAATCAAAGAATTTCGAAAAATTCCATCAGAATGTAAAAAGTCGTTCAAAATATACGTGTTAAATTTGTTACTGTTTCTTTCGCAGCTTCCATTCGATTCAATTTTAATTAATCGGATCCTTTTATCATAATTCTACAAAACAGAAAAAGAATCGTATAGAAAAATGCTAAAGTAAGAAAATGTAAATAAAACATAATGATTGTATAATTTTAAAAATACAGAGAATTGGAGAAATTGTGAGAAATCAATAACTTTTTTTTTACGAGAGCGAACTTTATTATTCAAATATGATTTACGAGAAAATAAACAGCTTTTCATTAATGGAATTACCTTTTCCTCGGTTTATAAATTCCAATTATAATTCAACATTTCACTGATGGTAGGAAATGATTTCTGACGCTTCTGACTGATTGCAATACACTTGAAAAATTTTCTACAACATGTGCAATTTTTTGCGTAAAGAATACATATTTTTGAAATAAATGAATGAAATGATTTATGAAATCATTTCATGGAAAGGTAGATTTTTAATTAAAGTTGTGGTATAAGTAAAAGAAAGGTATATTTTATTCAAAAAAATAATTTCTTCTTTTAGTATTTTTGGATAATAACACGTTCTTTCGTTTACCAATTTAACAATTGAAATTTGATTTTGTCAAACAATATTTTGTATTTTTCATACAAAACAATAAAAGGAAAAATAAAAAATATTGTTATTTAGGAATTAAGAATTTTCGTCTCGAGTCAATTTTTATATATTTGTAAAAAAACTTCAGTTTGATTCGCTAAAATATTGTTTGTACCACGGTCAACTTTTTGCACTTTTGCAATAATTTTTTCTCAACTTAGTGCGCTAAAAGTACTTTTTACGCACGAGTGTGTAAAATTCGAGTTTTTATTGCAAAAAAGTGCTGAAATTGTAATTACTATAAGGTAAATAAAAATAATCATTAACAGAAAGTTAAGAATGGAAATGACTCGAAAAATCAATTAACAATAGAACAAAAGATGTTATAGTGAAAAGTCAAACTTCTAAACAGGAGAATTTTTGACTTTAAAGCATTATGCAACAGCGGTAACCGCATAAACCACTGCCGGATACATAAAGCTGCTTTCTGAAGCTACAAGGGTATAAAGTCCGTTTCACCTTCAGTTTGAGTCCATGAAAAACAAAATCACTGATAAAAAAGACGGTTTGCTTCAACCATGTTTCCGTTACAAAAACCCAAGAGGATTTCACAACTACAAAAACACGCTATTTGAAATCTTTCAACGTGTCAGGAGCAAATATTTATAAAAATTGAATTGAGAGGCAGCAACCGAAGTAAAAGAAGCGCTTACAGTTTACAAATTCTTTTGTTTAAAAAAAATATATAAAATAATTAAATATTTGCCAATAACTCTTTCTAGTCCGTAAACATGTTAAATAAATAAATAAATAAATACTTTTTTGAGATTCAGATTTGAACAAAAAAAGAAGTGAAAAAATTCTTTAAAGAAGAAAATCTGTAAATAGTTTTCGAGTTATACTTTTGAAATTTTCCAAATAATATCTTGTTTCACAAGTTTATGTTTTTTACAAACTGTGGTGAAATGTGGTTCAATTATTTAAAGAGCAAAATGAAATGGATTTCGGTATAATTATTCATAATTTCAATTGTTTCGTACCACTTATTTGTTTTTAGTGTATTTTAATTATTGAACATGCTTTTATATTAAATTCATCTCACTAGATTGTGTAAATGACATTTTGTACTTTATTTGTAAAATAAGATTGAATGTATCGTTACCAATAAATATCAAAAACTAAAATAATTTATTTTCAATAAAACAGTAAGTACAAATTGCCAATGTGTATCTTTATGTTTCCGAGACAAAAGAATAATTTTACACACTTGTGTAGAAATTACGATGTAGAATAAACATAATTTGAAATTTTGCTTTCTTTGGAATTTAAAATTTATTAATAAATGCACATTTATTGACAAACGCACTTTTAACGACAAATGTAAATTTATTGATAGTTGCACATTTATTGATAATTGCACATTTGTTGATAATTGCACATTTATTGTTAGTCGTACATTTATTGATAATTGCACATTTATTGATAAATGCATATTTATTGATAAATGCATATTTATTAATAAATGCAATAAACGTATTTTTGATATTCAATTATTGTGAATTTTGATAAAATTCTTCAATGCTTTGGTAAGTAAAAACAATAATTAATAACTATTAAGGAGAAAAGTAATAATTTGAATATTTATTTTGTCACTTTCTTTATTCAGCGAATAAAGAATAAATAAATAACTGAATAAATAACCCTAGGATAGGATCTTAAAGATTATAAATTCATAAAATTCAGTGTTTAACGATCGTACGTGAACAATTTGCAAATTGTTTTATATAATATTCTTGTATATTGTTAATTTACTAAATGTTGAAAAGAAAAATGAAGTACAGAAATTTATAAATCATCTCAATAAATTCGCATTTTGGTTTTGGAGATTAATTAAGGAAGTTATACATTATTATTTATAATTAAATAAATAAAAACATAAATTTTATTGTTACAAAACTCCTGGATTTATAACTGTTCACAGTGAATAAATAAAATACCAAAATATAAAAATAACTTAAATATAATAAATAAATAAGTTTTTTATCGTTTGTGGACTTTTTTTACGAAACTGTTTTATTTTCTTTGAGTAATGAATCTAAATTTAAGATTGAAAATGCAATCAACACTGAAACTGAGGCAGACTGGGTTGTAAAAGCAGCGGTGAAAAAAGATAAATAAAAAAGCGTTCCCACTGAACATTGGATTATTTTTAATTAAGGTAATCGACTGTATGACGGAAAAATGTACCAGTACTGCTGGCACAAGGCTTACTTTTTTCCATGGTGAAAAAGTAGTAATGGAGGGAAGGAGATCGGAATCAACAAGATTTTCTTGCAGATGCTCGAATTCAGTTACCGCTTTCAGTTTACTCTGCGGAGGTTTAATAATTAACTCCTAGGGTGGCACCGCATTTAACCTATCTAGAACATTAATAACACGGAAATCGACAAACTACGCCAACACGTCACATGATCGATTATATATTCATTTTCACAAATTTCGTTAGTCAAATTAAACCTTGAATTTTGCACTATAACTGTACAAACTACATTTTTTCAGGGTGAATGCAGAAAAGAAATAATGCAGAAAAGAAATAATGTAGAAAAGAAATAATGCTGCAAAGAAATGCTGCAGAAAAGAAATAAAATTGAAAAGAAATAGTGCTGAAAAGAAATAATGCAGAAAAGAAATAATGTTGAAAAGAAATAATGCTGAAAAGAAATAATGCTGAAAAGAAATAATGTAGAAAAAAATGTGCTAAAAGATTTGATTCTCAGTAAAATAAAAATTCTCAGTAAAAATTCCTGCCTTAGAGATTTTAAAGAATCTGACAACTATACGAAATTTTATTAAAATCAGCTGCGATTGTCGAAGTAATGTACAAAATAATGAAAAACTGCATTGAAAAAAAGTACAATAAAAACTTCTAGAAAAATACAAAAAGTTGAGAAATAAAGAAAAATGAAAAAAAAGTAGAAAAGGAACAAAAGATGAGAAAAGTCTGAATAAATATAGAAACGTTAAATCCCATATCGTTTTTCAATTTTGGGGTGAAAATGGTTAATAGTTGAACTTAATGTATTTTTCCGTAAACTAACAAACGTATTCGAGTCTAATCTGATCCATCAATCCTTTGAAAAGGATTTATGACGATAACAGAGCAGGATCGGTGGATAAAACCATTTTTTAGACTTCAGGAGCGTTCAAAGTGTGTAAATGTGTGGAAAACGTGCGTGGTCAAATTTTTCACAAACACACGTAACAAACTCATGCACACCTACTTTGAAAAATATTCATTTAACATACACCAATAAGCACTCATTGACGCATAAATAACAAGAAAGATACGTGCAAATATTGGTCAATGACAATTAAACGGATAAAACATGATAAATTCTCTTCACTTAACTTCTCGATATTTAATTATTTCATAATTTCTACAATTAAGTGACGAATCAAAAACTTCTCGATATTTAATTATTTCATAATTTTTACAATTAAGTGATGAATCAAAAATCTGTTGCTTTTAATCCACTGACTTATTAAACAAATTAATAATTTTATGCTCTTAAAAACAAAACAAAAAAGGTTAATCAATACTTTATA
>WNHD01002396.1:0-15119 GCA_011057455.1 Ganaspis sp. Gsp50 | reverse complement strand
TAAATATATATTTTATTAGAAATTTACTTAAAAACTTGAAATTCCTTTCTCTATGAGGAAGCAAAATCTTCATGAAATGAAGATAATTTACCACTAGTTATTAATCTGTCCTTTTAAATGTTTTCTTTAATCATTTTCTTATGTAATACATTAAAAATAAGAAATTTGATTAAAACCAATAATAAGCTTTTTAGAACTCCTTATTATATTATTAAAAATTAAAAATTGTAATTTTAAAAAATCCGGGAAAATTAGGTTCTGAGGTCCGGGAAATCCGGGAATTTGAAAATTCCAGTTTGCTAGACACCCTGTATATCACCAAAGATTCTTAACCACAGAAGCTACATCATATTACAGAAATTCAAATATTTGAACATTTCCTTTGTTTATTTCTTTGCTCTCTTTTATTCAAAAATTAAATGTGTTTCAACAATTTTCTTTGGTTAAAGCCCTTGACGGGCCTTTCGATCCAACTTGGGACGCTACCATTTACGAAAATTATGATCAGATAGAAGTTATTATTGTACTCGCTGAACTTTCTTTTGCTTGGGGATTTTTTCGATTGAAAGCGAGATACGCGGCTTGGTCTTTCTGGTTCTTTATGGCCAGTTAGTTTCGAACCTCGTGCCCTTATGCTTCTCTCTGTGAGATCCCCTTCTGAGCTCACGACCTCGTTCAGATCCCATTGTCTGAGACTCGTTTCAAGATGCCGCTGGCGGTTTTAATGAGAATTTTAATTACCCAATCTTCAAGAGTTTCATGACCAATAAAACTCACAGCAAGCGCAGTAGTGTCTAATAAAGCGGACCATTTATTCACTACATGTTGGAAATATTTCCCATTACTTTCTCACTCGTCACATTCCCCAAAATAGTTCACTACCATTTTTAATTCACATTTTTATTTCATTTTACCTTTCTATTTTTTACATACAGGGGACTTTTTGAAATACTGTACAAACAAAAGAGCAACTTTTGATCTTCTCCGTTTCGGAAATTTAAAAATTGTCCACTTTGAGTGCAATTTTCAAATAAAAGGAGGATAAGGTCCTCCTTTTATAAGGAGGTGGATAAGGTGAAAAGTTGCCGAAGATGTGCTACAATGTGCTTAGTCAGCGGAGGCTAGTTTGTAACTGTTGTACTTTTGGAGCCAATTTGCATAGAGTAATTCTTTCTCTGGACGTTGGGATTTGACTCCCAGTGCTGACGAACTTCGCATGGGATTTATAGAAACACTTGCATTTACAGACTGCGATTTATTCAAGGAGATCTTCATTAATCTTTCAAGGTGGCTTGCACTTTTGGACTGACTCGTCGTGGAAAATAATTTCAAGCAATTTTTTTTCAAGGAATTTACTTTACGTGTCGATTGGTTCTGAGAGTAATCATCAATTTGCACGGCAACCTTGCTTGTATCGGAGATCGCCGATGAACCCTTGGTCTTTCCGTGGGACCCTTTATTATCAAGTTTCACGCCTGAGTCCTTTTTTTCCAGCTTCGACGTAGATGACCCCAAAACACCTGTTTTCTATCATGCATAGGAATTTCAATTTAATTTAAATAGTTCATCGGAACTTCAATTTAATTTAAATAATATATAGGGATTTCAATTTAATTTAAACAGTACATTTCAATTTAGGAAGAAATTCAGAATCAGCCAATCAGAATTTGATTGGTTAATTTTCCCTTGGATTTGCATTGCGAAAAAAAATGTAAGCAAATTGTTTTGTGTTTCGAAAATTAATACACTGGAACTCGAGTTACATGAAATTAAAGTAAATCTTGGAAATTGTACATTTTTTGCTTTAGGAATTGTAGATTTGTCCCTTTCGAAAAGTGATAAAGATTTTAAAAATAAGAAATGCATGAAACTGAAGATAAATTATAAGTAAATAATTTCGAACCTGAAAATGTGTAGACTGTAGGTGAATTCCCGAAAAAATATGATCTTCATCAAATTCCTGTAGTTTCAACGTCGCCTTGAAATTCACTAATTTTGGACTTTGACTGGTCCAGTACGTTTCTTCTTTCGTGCTTATAGGAACATGTGAAACTACGCACAAAGGTTCTTGATTTTTGGAACTGTTTTCAGTTTTCTTTTGTGAAATTGCATTCTTTGGAGTTTTCACCTGCGCTGAATTAACTTTCGTGCTACTATCATGATCGATACTTTTTTCATTTGCAGCAAAAATTTCCTTTATCATTGGTTCCTTACTCGTTAGAGTAACAGTCTTTTGAACATTAGCATTTTTCCGCGTTTGCACTTTTAGACCATAATCTATCAATGTGCCGTCTTTTTTCTTTTCCAACGCTTTCAGTTCTTGGGGAATATCTTTTTTCCCAATCGGATCACGTTTTGGTTTAAGAATCTCAATCTGCGTCACTGGTGTACTTTTCTTTGGTTCTGATTTCTTTTCTGTTTTTGAATTCTCAAAAACGACTTGTTTTAAAAAAGTTTTTATCGCAGAATCAGTGTTGATGGTTGTTTGCCTGGATTGGTCTTTTGTTTGTGATTTTGTGCTGAGCTGAATTTTAGACGGATCATGCTCTTTAGTCTCGGTCTGTTTTCCTGCAATGGCACTTGTTGCATTGATCGCTTTGTTAGATGGTGCTGCAGGCGTCTGGTTTTTCAATTTGGTTTTCAAAGTTCCTGGGCTCTTTTTGTCTTCTTGGACTTTCTCTCCAGCGGGACTGTCGTTTGGCTTGTTGGCCAGTTTCTGATCAATCACCGCGTCCATCTTCTTCGTCACCTTGTCAATTGTCCGGGACTCCTGGTCCAGCCTCTTTGTTTCAAGCTTGACTGCTTCCACGGCAGGCTGATTTTTCTTAGTTTCAGTTGTCAGTAGTGTCGTAACTTTTTTGTCCTTGAGCACTTGCTCATTTTGTTTTTCCAACTCATTCTCTATAACTCGTGAAATCACCGTTGTGCCCTTCTTCCTCCTCCTGATCTTCGCTCTGTCAGCGTCAACACTTTCAGCATTCTTTGCAATCATTTCCTTAGTCAAATTATCATCAATTTTCTCTTTTTTCTGCACCTTTGTTTCTAGAACTGCAGATACTTTGGCGGATTCCTTCAGAGGAGTTTCAATATTCTTGGCGGTCGGTTTCGATTCCGTGGACTCTGTTAATTTATTCGTTGAAGATGCTTCTTTTGACGACTTCGAATCCTTTTCGGAAACGGTGCTTGAAGAGGTTTTCTTGTTCCTGTTGTTGGTTTTTAAGAATATAATCAACCAGATCGTGTTTAGATGATGTTAGATTAATTTTGAGGAAGTACTTACCATGTGGGTTTGTGTGTCCTCGTTTCGGGTGCTTCGCTCGAAGTTTTTACGTCTTCGAAATTGCGAGCGGAAATGTGAGCGATATTGTGAGAAATGACTTCCTTTTTTGGTACAACTTTCTTTTCGTCGCATTTAGTCGTATTTGATAATTTAGTCGTATTTGATAATTTAGTCGTATTTGATAATATAGTCGTATTTGATAATTTAGTCGTATTTGATAATTTAGTCGAATTTGATGATATAGGCGGATTTGATAATTTAGTCGAATTTGATGATATAGGCGGATTTGATAATTTAGTCGAATTTGATGATATAGGCGGATTTGATAATGTAGTAGGATTTGATAATTTAGTCGAATTTGATAATGTAGTAGGATTTGTTATTGTAGTCGAATTCGACATTTTACTCGGATTTGCAATTATCGTCGAATTCGACGATTTACTCGAATTTGCTACTCCAGTCACACTTTCTGTTTCCTCCTCCGGCTCAGTTTCAATTTTTGCTGTTATCTGCAGACTTAGAGTGGACTTTGACCTTTTTAATTTGTCAACACCATCTTCGTTGCTTTTCCTCTCTGCGAATAAATTACTGATTGGTATTCGAATCTCAAATTTCTCGGAGGAACTCACTACTCGAATTTCGCCATTCTTGGCAACAAATTCCGAAGACTCTTTGCCGTTAATTTTAAAATTAATGCAATTCATCGGAGAATGTGAATCATCCTTTTCCGATTTCGTACAATGGTTCTTGATCTCTTTTTCATTGGACCCCTTTTGATGAATTTTTGATTCACTTGTTGATTTCTTAACTTGATGTTCATTCGCGTTGGTCGCTTTTGTAGAATTCTCTTTGCTCAATTTTATTTCGTGTGACAATACAAGCGGGTCGATAACTGGTGTAAACGACGACTCAATTGGACATTGTGCGTCAACTTCAACCAGAGGAGTGGATTTTGAATCGTTGAACTCCGACTGAAAATTCATAACATTAGTATCCTCGATTATCCTCAATTATCCTGAACTAACCTAAACGACAAACACGATGAACAACTTAAATGAAAACTTAATGATGAAAATGCAATTTAATATTATAGAAGATTGTCGTTAAAATTTTACAAAATATGAAATATTGAAGGTAGAAAATAAAAATAAATGGAGTGGAAATTCACAGAACTGGAAAATTGATCAGTGTGTAAAAAATCTAACATGATTAGTACTTTGTTCGAATTTTGTAATGGTTCCTTTTTCTTGCTGTCGATTATTTTGTCCTCCTTAGGCTTCAAAGTGACCACTTTGTTGTCTTGTTGGGCATTTCTTTTCTTGAGATCCTGGTGCGCCTTGATGACCTTATCCAACCACAAAGCTCGCTCATTAACACTATCAAGAACATCTTTTACATCCAATTTTACATTACTTTTAACGACCTCATTCTCTTTCTGGGCAGCTATGTTTTTTGTATCTGTCACAATTATATCAGCAGTTTTCACAATCTCGTTGTACGTGCCAGAGTCAGTGCTGTAAAATGAATTCCTCTTTCCATTTTTATCGGTATCTGCACTATGAAAATCACGAATTCGACGATACTTTGGCGAAGAAGAAGAAGAGCTTCTTGTGTTTAAAATCGAGCCGGTTTTAATTTCTTTCTTGTGTTTGATTCTAGAAAGAGGTGGCACTATTGAATTGAAAGGTGAGTCGGATACGGAAACGCCGGCTCTTCCAAAACGCTGCTCGAATGATTTGGTATTAACAAAGTCGTTTTCCATTGCTCGACTGTAATTTGAAATGAGTTTCGCGTAAGATCGAGCCTCTTGGTTAACTAAATTTTGCTTCACAATTTTGTCATCACTTTTTGACGATTTTGTCAATTCTTTCTCGTTCTTAAAACCGGCTACTTGAAAAACTGTGCCACCTCCACTGTTCATGTGAGAGAGATTGTCCAGAGAGCTGTTTCTGTTCAACGATAATGACTTTTTGGAACCTCCGTATATGGTTTTCGTTTTATTTGACGCTTTGATAAGATTACTTTCGAATTTGTTTACATCGAGATTGGCCGTTGACAAAAATGGGTCCGATTTGACTTTTTTCACAAGTCTCGATTTCAAGTATTTTTCCTTAAAAAGTCTCTCTCCTTGGTGAACTGATTCTGTTTGAAAAATGATTTTGTTATGAACAAAAAAATGCAAAGTTTTTGTGGTTAGTTTGTGTTTGTTTAGTTAATTTGATGTTTTATATTTCTTGTTTTTATATTTTTTGTTTACATGTATGTTCTATTTGTATTAATATTGTATTATTCTAATAATAGTATAATAATAGTATAATAATAGTATAATAATAGTATAATAATAGTATAACTTTGGAGTAAAATTTTCTTACTTGAACAGACATTTCGTGTAACATGTAAAGTAATAATCTGCTTTAAATTATTCATTTCGATGTTTTGGTGAAACTTGACGAATTTTTATTGAAGAAAAGCTTATTGAACAAGGTGAAATTGTGTTAAAAATGATACACTGATATAATTTTGAAGAAATATTAAAAAGTATTTTCAGTTCATCGCAGTGTTGACAGAACCTCTCATAACAGAAATGACATTTTGTCTACAGTAATAAAGTTAGCTTAATTCCGATCGTCATTGCTATAAATTAAAAATACATATATTGACAAGTTTTGTTATTGACAATAACAAATAAAATAAAAGGTTAGGTGATGTTTTATTAAATTTGAACAGCTAAAGTGAAATTATTTATTTTTATTTGCGATTTTTTAAATTTAGTTCCATGTAAAAGACAGTATTTTTAATTTCTTGATCATTCGAGTTTTTTTATTATTTCGTAATTTGTTATTAGCTTGTGTCTTTATTCATTGTTTCTTCGTTCTTTATTTTCAAGTACTTTGCATTATATAATATTTTAATGTAAATTAAGCAATCATTTATGCTTCATTAACGAGTCATTTTATGAACATTTGACCTTCACAATAAAAGTGGCGATTACACGTCTTCAATCTGTGTCAATTATTTATTAGTGTGAGTACCAACGTTCCAAAATTTCTGTTTAGTCATTTCAAATTTGCATACAGAATGAATGTTATCTCTCGTTTCGCACTTTTCAATTATCATTGGGTATCATGAATGCATAATTATTATCAGTTGTATCTAATTTGATTAATCAGAAGTTTTTACAAACCCTTCTGGTGTTTTAATTGATCATGATGTAATTGTTCATATATGAATAAAAATAATAATAATAATAATAATAATGTAATAATAATAATAAGAAAACAATAATAAAATAATAGTCATAAATAATAATAATAATAATAATAATAATAATAATAATAATATTGTTTATGATTTAATTCTTCATGATGTTACTACTTATGACACAATATCCAAAAAAGATGCACATGCCGTTAAGATCTTGAAAAAAGTAAAAGAGATTCTAAATCATGTATTTATTCAACAGTTCACGTGCCATTATCGATAACATCACTTGTATAGAAATTCGAAAATGATCTGGTTCTAAAAGTTAGTGCCGCCGGTAGCCGAGTTGAAATCCCGATGTTGAAGGTATCGACAAGATGGACCTTAAGAGTCATTTTCCAAATTGCTTGAATGCCCTATTATTTTCTACAAGCGCCTGTCCTTTACTTGAGTTTCAACCTTTACACTCACTTCACATTATGCAACATCATGCAAGAAGATGTTCTTCACGAGCCACAAATGTGCCTTTCATTTTGCTGTCTTGGAAAATGAAAGTAACGGCTTTTTCATCCTCTATAATAAACCTCAATGCATCCAACGTTGCTATGTCAAGAAAAAAGTCTCTTCACCAGTCCGCTTCTTGAAATTCCCCAAAATTGGCACTAACAACCTTTGTTTTATAGACAAGAGGGAAAAAACGTTAAATTTAGTCCAACAAAATTCCTCGACAGTGTCCTAGTCAAAGGATTCCGGAGCGAGGGTTTAAACGCTCGGACATTTGATGGACGAGGTATTCCAAAAGGTTATGGAGGGCAGATAGTAAACGGAATCTATGAAAATACGTGGTCACGATTTCGAGTCGTTCCAAGCGAGTCTGACCTCGAGGATAAATTGTTTCGAGCTCTGAAATTTTTATATTCCAAGCTATCAAATTTTTATATTTCGAGCTCTTGAATTTTTATATTTCGAGCGCTGAAATTTTTATGTTCCGAGCTATTGAATTTTTATATTTGGAGCTTTGAAATTATACTTGGAGCTTTGAAATTCCAGCGAGGATTGTAACACTATGTTCATGTGGTAGCAAAACGAGGAAGATGATCGTACTTTGCTGGAACAATGCGAGGATCAAGTCTTCTTTCTCTCCTGACTTTATTGTCAAACCTCTGGATCCTCTGCTCGTGTTGCAGAACCTGCACAAAGGCATCACGAAGTCACGAACATTATTAGCAAGCTGTGAACGTGATTTGCGAAACACTGAATGTTTCCACCAATAATAAGCAGACACAGTTCTTTCATTTAAAACTATTCTTTCCAGATGCTTCTTATTCCTCGCATGAAACCACTCGAAACATTGATCCAAGACGTTTAATTTATTGAACGAATAAAAGCAGAAAATATAATTCAACACAATATAATATAATCATAATCACTATAAATCATAATCATATAATCTAATCATAATCACTATAAATCATAATCATATAATCAGTAAATCATAATCATAGAATCATTAAATCATCGTATAATCGTATAATCGTAATTGCACAATCAATACAATCGTAAAAAGAGTTTTCACTTTCTATGGATTGACAGGTTTCTGTTTGAATCTGATTGTGCTTAAGATGTCACATTGTATGTGATGCCAGCTGAAGGTGTCTATATGATTTGCATCAAAATTGTATGGGGAAAATGAATCGTGTAGACAAGATAGTGAACGGAGAGAAAGTGGTTTGCATTAAATTAACTGGACAGTTAAACAGAACTTTTTGACAAGTTTGAGTTTTGCCATTTTCTTGATCGAAACTTTTCCTTTCAAGTGACTGTCTTTCCTTTCAAGTGACTGTCTTTCCTTTCAAGTGACTGTCTTTCCTTCCAAGATTGGGATTTGGACTCAGAAATGGCTTGATGCACTCAATTCATCAGAACCACTGTCACGTACTCTTTACCGTTAACCGTCTGACTCGTCTCTCGATTCTTCTTCATCTTTATTTTCTTCTCTCCTTCTCCTTTTGACTCTTCAAAACAGTCATAATCAACGATGCTGTCCACTTACTCATACACTCGATAATCACCGCCAACATTATTTTTTACTTTATCCTCCTGTCGCTTGCCTTTCCTTTCTTCTTTATCGCTCTTAAGGTACATTATCGCACATTGGGTACATTACGGTACACTATGGAACATTTATATCCCAGTTTTCTTACCTTACGTACCACTTTTCTTACCTTAGGTCCCACTTTTCTTACATCTTTTCAGATCATTTGTAACGACACAAAGAAATCTGTTTTAATTGCACAATCCTGAAAAGAGTGAAAAAAGATTGAAATTGCAATTGAAAGGAATTGAAAGGAATTGAAAGAAAAGATGGAAGAAAAAAAGGTATGGTAACCGAAAAACAGAAGGACACGGGTTCGGTGTTGTCGCATTTTAAGGAAACAATCAGCAGGTTGTTGCTCGAACAAGGATATGAATGTATAAGGAGTGCAGTTAACACGGAGGACCGCCGTGTCTTGAACTTTTTGCTTGGGGTGCATGCTCAAAAGACGCCGCGTATACTACACGAAGGAATCGTGAGAAGGCGAAGGAGGACCAGAAAGAGAGTAAGAAAGCAAAAATTGTGCAGGAGAGAAGATGCGGTCTGTGCCGGAGAACCGTGTCGATAAATACGACCAATGTCGTCGTATAGCCAAGATCCTCTTCCTTTTTTATTATTTTTGCCAAAGCTTCTCTCGGCATTCATGGCACTTCGTAGTCTCATCCACAATCCTCAATGCTCTCTCTTCGCGACCCTCTAGAAAATTCCTCGCTTCTTGCCCAAGAAGGCACAACTCTTCTCAATCCTCCCATGTCTTTTCATTATTATCTCCAGAAAAACTAATACCATTCCCGATTAACTATAAACCCGGCAAAAAGTTTTGTTGACTGCAACAAGTGTTGTGTTAACTACAAGTATTTGCGAAAGTGACCGAACTCAACTGGTTGACAAAATCCTAAACAATGCTTCCTCTATGAGGAAGTAAAATTGAGTTGTAGATCTAAACTAAATTTTTAAAAATACTTTTGAGTCTCTCAATCATTGAATCGTCTAATAGTTCAACAAATGGATTATGAAAATTAAATCATGAAAATTAACATTCACTTTGTGAAAGTCGACAATGATAGAAACTCTTATTAGTAATCGTTATTGATATGTTTTGTAAAATTGTGAATTGAATAATTAATGTAAGAGGTGGCGCCACCCGCTTTTCTCTACACGTAATCTCGTCATCCGGAACGGAATGTCGAGAACCGGTTCGTACTCAAGCACTCGGTTGCACTCGACAAATTTTTGACGAATCGATCAACCATATGTATCACAGAATTGATGATCCAATGCGTGCAAAATCCTACATATTGATGTAAATATGATTTACAAATTCCGTAAGGAACGATCCTAAAGATCCTTACAGAGAAATTAAAATATATCCTTCTAAAAGATTTTCCATTCCGTCATTTTAATGAAGATCAATTCAAGAAACAGAATTTAAAACAATAGAAACATTTTGATTATCTTTTGATTGATTGATTCATGGATTGATTGATTCATCCTTTGATGAATCAATAAAGGTGATCAATAATCATAAAGGTGTACCTTTATGAATCATTTTTAGCAAACTTATTTGTTGCAACAAGTCTTCCATGAGAGTAATTAATTCCTAGTATACCTAAAAAACAGAAGGAAGTCGAATGATTATGGGGGTACCGGATTATGGTTATTTAAACAGCTCTTATAAATACTATAGTTAGTTTGATAATAATTGTCTTCTTGGAGCAAAGTTGAAGTAATAAGTAATTGGTGAAGTCGGTTAATTATTCAGTCTTGAATAGTGACTGGAATGAACTAGAGCAGCGGATGAATAATATGAGGACTGTTTACGTTAGCAATTCCGATTGTCACGACCTCCTTGTCGGTGGGCTCATTACTTGGAGCGTAGACCCGTCTCGTAAACGAGAGTGTTGTAATTAATAGCGGTGCACCGAAATGGCAACTAACAAGACCTGTAATCAGACAGCTGTGACCGTCCAGTAGCTGCAGTCCATTCCTACGCGACACGGATGTTCATTTGCTTAAGGTTGTTCAACCCATTAATACAACCTCAAAATCACTCCATTGTCTCTATTCCATTCCGAGTGACAAATCCACACGTTCCCTTGCAAGACAAAGATTCGATGTAGTAAAGTAAATGTAGTTGAATGTAGTAAATCATTAGAGAGTTTAGACGCATCACCACAATTGGAGGATTGGACACATATACACCAAAATTAAAAATGTGGGTACATTACAAAAATTGGAAGATTGGAGGATGTTACAAATTAATCGCACTGAAGTTAATCACACTGAAGTTAATCACACTGAAGTTAATCACACTGAAGTTAATAACACTGAAGTTAATCACACTGAAGTTAATCACACTGAAGTTAATCCCACTAAAATCAAAGTCACTGACAGAAAAGGCGAGGATAAGAAATAATACAAATTAGACTGTGATTACAACATCCTCGAATTCAGTTACGTGATTGGACGATTTGGCAAAGAAGAAAAGAAGGAAGATCTGTGGGCAATGTGGTCGTGCGAAAGAACAAAGGAGAATTTGCGAAGCTTAAGAGTGCCACGGATACAGAGAAAGAGGGTGTTCCGAGTAGAAGAGCCGAAGCAACTCGACACCTGCTGTTCACAGCATTGTTTTCATCCCTTTCACACACGTCTTCTTCACTGCTTTTTTTCCTTCGCAGACAGAAAGAAAACAAAACTGCCAATAATCTATCACCATACATCAGTGGTCGCAAAATCTAAATCCACGCAACCTGCAATTTTACCAAAATGACCTACAACTTGAACCCAAAAATTTGTTTTGATTCCATATTTTTTGAACCCAAACAATAACTTTTCCTCATACATTAGATTTTAATATATAGATATAGTTCATCTTTTGGGATTCATGTTTTCCTCATTTAGTCAATATGTACATCAATACATAATGAATTTTAGATGTTTAAGACCATTTTAGATGTTCACAATGTTTTTAAAATCGTTTAAGACCTGTTTTGGATGGTTTCAGATCTGTTTAAAATCCGTTTTACATGATTTAGGATCTGTTTAAAATCGTTGAAGATCTGTTTAAAATCGTTAAAGATCTGTTTAAAATCATTGAAAGTGTGTTTAAAAACGTTGAAGATTTGTTTTAGATGGTTTAAGATCGTTTTAGATGGTTTAAGATCGTTTTAGATGGTTTAAGATCGTTTTAGATGTTTAAGATGTGTTATGATGGTTTAATTAATGTTGAATTCTGTTTATGTTTCAGGATTAGGAGGAACTCGGTTGATTGAAAATGTGTTGGGTTCGGTGAAGAGACAGCAATGGCAGCAAGAAGATCAGGTTTATTTGACCTGTTACACCTCCTCGATAAAGGCGGAAAGTCGCATTTCGAGAGGGCTTTCGAGCAAGAAATTTGCAACTCGACAAAACCCACGGGTTCTTAGAGGGCATGAGCGCTCATCATGTTCATCCAGCGACATTGGCTACAAGTGCCGTCGACCATTTACTTCTTTGGCGTGATATTCCTGCTGCTGGTCGTTGTCGGTAGCAACAATGTGTCAGCTGATCGAAACTCAGAATTCGTTAAAGGCAAAAGTGAGAAACCACCATCTTTTCATTATCAAACATTTCCTTGACCAGTAAACTGCCGGAAAAAATTTTAGACTCAATTATGGCTTTACCAAATTCCGGCAGCATACTTAAATCATTGAATCTTTTGTGTATGCATATTTTCTATATGTACGATTACATATACAAAATATACGTACATTTTATACGTACATTTTATACGTACATTTTATACGTACATTTTATACGTACATTTCATACGTATATTTTATATGCGTATATTTTGTACGTATATTTTACATACGTATATTTTGTACGCATATTTTACATACGTATATTTTGTACGTATATTTTACAAAAGTATATTTTGTACGTATATTTTACATACGTATATTTTGTACGTATATTTTACATACGTATATTTTGTATATCTATGTACATTTATCATATAAGTATATTTGGGAACATCGGTAATTTTTGAACATTCAATGCCATTTTTTAAGTTGGTTAATTAAGTTTACTGTAATGCATTAATTTCCAGTTAATTAAATGAAAACTATTTTTACAAGCCTGTTTTTTAACAGGCATATAGCTACATTTAGATTGCATTAACGTCCACATTTGAAGCGACAAACTGTGTCAAAAAATCTCTCCTTACGGTTAAAACCTGTTCGTGTGGGCGTTAGATGTCTAACGAAGATGATGCCTCCGCTTTACTAGAAAGCATTCGTTCATTCTTTTACTATGTGGAACAATCTTTTTTAAAATAGAATTACGATTATGTTTTTCATTCTTGTAACAACTCGTGGTCTTAACGCAAAATATATAGTTTTATAGTCAACTTTTGCTTCTTCATAGGGAAGCCTTGTTTATACTGTGAAATGGAAACCTATGTTAATAAATAAAAATCGTATACGAGTTAAATACAAACACACACATGTGTGTTTAAATTTTTAACAATCTATTTTTTCAGTGCTTAGCGTTACAAAAAAGTTAACATGTCGCAAGTCAGATTTAAAACAGGTAAAACCGGTATGAGAGCGTACTGTCAAAATCATAATGCGTGAAAGAATTAAGGCAAGTAGAGGCATAAATTAAAAAACTAGATCCTTTCGTTTTTTTGATAACCACCCAGAATTCTTCTGAGTGCATCTCAGATACGAGATGTTATTATTGTATAAATGTACCTTATACGTATATATAAAGCAAAGTGGATTCCCTACAAAGGTTTCCATTAAATTGATAAGGTATTCCCGGCTACTTAATAGCCATTAGGGAAGGCTAACTTATATCTTTAAGGCTCCTTTTATCCAAAGTCAAATTATTTTGATGCAGGCTTTATCCAATAAAGATGTGCTTTATACGTTGTCGAAAGTTTTGTCGCCAGATATAAATAAACAGGGAAAATTTTGAGCATGGGTTTTTAAAAGTTGTTACTTTAACTTTTTTATTTACTTTTCATTTTTTTTTACTTTTCTTTTTTTTTACTTTTCATTTTTTTTGCTTTTCATTTTGTAATAAAAAAATTCAATCTAAAATTCATTTTATCATAATTTTTACTCATTCAATCGCAGGCGTTTAATTCAATTTTTGTGTATTTTTTTGCAATACACTTGCAATGCATCAAGTAACGTTATTTTAACACGTCAAAATTAAAATCCGTTAAACTTTGTTAAAATATATAACTTAATAAACCTTTGGAGTGTGTCACATTTTTAACACAAAAGTGAAATAGTTCCTGTTAGCGGAAAAAGTTGTTCGTTAAAATTTAATCTAACATATAAATGAATTGATTGAATTTGTGATTTAGCTAATTTGGATGATTGGAATGGTCGGAAGAGTCGTTGATCGGTGGCATGTACTAATCTTTGTGATTGTTTGCAACCCGGGTGGCATGTGCGGATGATGGTTTCGCGATGGGGACACACACAAGGCGATCTGGTATCTCTTAATGCTGGTCCACGAGTAGCTTGCTCTGAGAGTAAATAAAGCGGGTAAATACGGAGGTATATAATAGCCGGGCAGCGTATAGGCCTTTTACAGGTAGTTGAGGACTTTCTGGGCGTTCTGTCGACCAGCGATGTCATGATTCGATGTCTACATAAATACAGAAACAAAAGTGGACATGAGCTGAGATCATGCCTTAATTGAGCGCTCGGAATATTGACGAGATCCAGAGACGGATTGAGTCGTTGAATTTCCGAGGGGGTGCTTTTTTGTGTCGATGAAATATGACCGCTCAATATGCTTTGCCGATATTTATGTACTGTTGGTGGACTTTTCAATGTACACATGACGACAGGACCCGCAGCACGAGAAAGAATCGGAATGGCACAAAGCAAACATAGGTTACCGACAACTTGAAACCCGTTTTTCAACTTTTCGGTATACTCCGACGTTACGGAATTGAGTACGTCAACGTTGAATTTCTGCCAAAATAAGAAGCGGTACCTACAAAGAAATCTTACATTCATACACTGGCTTCTCGTCTCGTAAATTCTTGCAATTGTAATTCTTGCAATTGCAGGGTGTCCAGCGAACTGGAATTTTCAAATTCCCGGATTTCCCGGACCTCAGAACCTAATTTTCCCGGATTTTTTAAAATTACAATTGTTAATTTTTAATAATATAATAAGGGGTTCTAAAAAGCTTATTATTGGTTTTAATCAAATTTCTTATTTTTAATGTGTTACATAAGAAAAAGATTAAAAAAAACATTCAAATGGACAGATTAATAATAAGTTAACATGTCAGAGTTTCTAAAAATTTTTCTTCACAAAATTCAATGATATTTCCATGAGAAAAATAAACAAACTTCCATATGTATTTTAATATATCTTTTCATTAAAAACGTCATTTTGCAGTATTTTGTAAGAATTTAAATTATCCAAGATTATTATTTTTAATTTTAAAACCATTCTAGGTATTTTTAAATATTTTCAAGCAGTCGAAAATATTATAATAGGTATACTTTTAAAACATTTTAAGAATCTA
>WNHD01002395.1:0-29981 GCA_011057455.1 Ganaspis sp. Gsp50 | reverse complement strand
TTCGACTCTGCTCCACCAGACCACAGATGCGTATGTTAGCCTAGGAAGCAGGATCGCTTTATAGATCCACAATAGTGTATCCGCTTTTAAACCCCAGCTGGGGTTTAAACCCGTGCAAGGCGAAAAGGAGCAATGCTTTTCCAAAAACTTGGGTTCGCCCATTTTTGACCTCTCCGCTGCGCTGACTATTCTCCACAGGGTTATCGAATAAACCCGGTGCCGGTCAAGCATAGTAGTGGGGGAACTAGCTCGCTCGGTAAACTGGAGAAGCGGGTCTAACGAGAGGGGGTTTATTGGGAGAGCTGACTGTATACACTTCTGGTCGTCATGGCAGTAAACTCAGTTCGCTTTAGCGACTTCTCGTTAGTGAACTCAGGTCACTCTAACAAATGATGCGTTTCCCCCCTTCCTTTCTTTTACAGGTATTATTTTATTCTCAGCGTCGACAAGGATGAAAAAGTAAAGTGTACTTTACTTTTTAAATAAATTGTCGCGTGCGTCAAAACTTTATAAAAATCAATAGCAATTTGTCTTAATTCTACTTGCAATAATTTCGATAACACATTTCAAGACAACTTACCTAATCATAATTTTCATAAGTACTTTTTTTTAAAAAAAGTGCAAAATTCACGGTCTAATTATCTTCGAAAGTAATACCCTACGGATGAAATGGATTCATAGTGAGTGGTTTCATTTTGGAAGAGAGCAAGCAATATGAAGACTAGAAACATCTGCTCTCATCGATGCGTGTAATTTGCATCGTGATCGATCGCTCGTGAAATTTACTCGTGAATCGAAAACCGGCGGTTCCAATGGGAACACATTAAGTCCCGGATCTAAGCGAATATTTACCGGCGTCGTCGAGTAGTGGTTCTCCTCGTCCTGGGATCACCGGGATTTCACGACAAAGAGGAATCGTTGAGAACAGGCATGAGAAGGAGAGATGAGCAGTCCTTTGGGATTGCACTGGTAGTTTCCATGTTCTACCCTCTCGTAGAACTACTGTCGTCAAACGAGGACAGTTGATTCCCGTTCCTCGATATAGTTTCACATTTCGCAGTAGATACAGCTTGTTACTTCAACAATCGAATTGATGATTTTTAGCAGACTATGCTCATGGAATTACTTTAGGGCCATGGTTATGTGGTCACGTCAATGCTTCACTGATCAAAGATCCCCTATCCTTCATATAACCATAGAGGATTAGTTTCAAAACAGATTTGCTGTGATAAGTTAGTGTCTTGAACTTGCGCTGCTTTCTCGGAGATAATCTAATTTGCTTATAGAAAAAATTAACAATTCCACTGGCTCTTGGTGTGATACCACGGTTCAGTGAATCCAACAGTTAAGAGAGAAACACAAACATTTCATCATGAAAATTTCATTTTCATCACATTTAACGGATTTACTGGATTCTTGTGTGAGATTTTAGCGCAATTTAAAAGATGTAGGCTGAAGCCTCAGGCGTTGATTTACCCTGTTCGTCAAAAACAGTAGGAAAGAATTCGAATCATTGAATCGTCACAACGATGTAATAAAACGCGAAACATGGTATCATACGCGAAATGGAAGAAAAGACAGAAAGAGGCAAGGTTGATTTGTCCTGTTGCATTTGATGCGGGTCATTGAATACCGCTGGCGCAGCCAAGATGATACAAGATAGGTCATTCCTATTCATTGAATGGGTATTGAGGATACTTCTTTGATTTTATTTCAATTTCGATGGTAGAGGAGCATCGGCTTATTCGGAAATTACTTTCATTCGGGCGCATTCTTTCTTTCTTTTCCAAGAGATTATTGTTTCTCTCGCATCGAAATGTTCCATCTTCATCCTTCTACTTTACCAGATAGACAAATCTCACGAGGGAATGTCATTGTGATCCATCTTGTGGAATAAATGCTTCTCGTTTTATCACGTCGAATCAATCTGCGTCTCGTTCCGCTCGTAGTTACAGCCACGACAAAGAATGCATGTCGCTAAAGGATAAAGTCATGAGTCAAGTGGACTATATTAAAAGCAATTTTATCATAGTATGCCACGTGCCTGGCACTCATTCCCATCAAATGGAACACAAACTACTAGTCGTAAGCAGAACCAGACATATGTCAGAAAAGTGCATTGTCAGAAAAGTGCTCAAAAGGGATACATTCATTGACGTATTTATTTGCTAAAATGCTGATAAATATTCTAAAAATTTATAAGGAAAATGGATTACCACTTTCGGTGGATGTATATGTTTTATCTGAATTGTTACAATGGTTTATACCTTCTCAAACGTTCAAATCTAAAAAAACGTGTGGAAAATCGTTCATGAGAATTCAGTAAAGTCGATAATTTCCACAATTTGTGAAAAAAGCTGCGAACTTTAGTTCTTATTAATATGCATTAGATGACGTGGACAGAATTACTCAATTAATGTTCATTTAAGGCTATATATTGACCTTTTCGACTCGATTTGCCCTCACTTCCTAGATAGCACAAAAGACAGAGTAATTGACATAGAAAAAGTTTAATTACTGTACCAAAGGGAATGTGGTTTATTTAGAAATTCGGGTTCACTTGAAATAAGTTGATTTAAAATAATAAATTTTTTTATTCGTGCAATGAAGCTTAGAGTTGTAAGCAATTAAAGTCAATAAAAAGTGGAATAAGATCAGTACCAACAACATCGAGAGCAAAAAATAAACAATCAGAAAATGATCTGCAACAGAATCAACGTTAGAGACAAAAACATTGGTAGCAGAAACAAATACAACAACAAGGACAACAAGAACAACAGCAACAACAATAGCAACAACAATAATAACAATAACAACAACAATAACAACAATAACAACAACAATAACAATAACAATAACAACAACAACAATAACAATAACAATAACAACAGTAGCAATCACATATAATATTACGATAAAATATTAACAATGACAGCAAAGACAGTAGCAACAAAGTACATTATTAATATCAACGATTATGTCAGGTTACAAAAAAGTATTAATTTTTTTATTAATACTAATAAGTAATAATTAAGTATTAATAGTAATTCATTTTTCTATATCACACCTTAAATGCGCAGAATTTTTTGCCATTGTTCTGTAGATTACATAAGGGTGAAAAGATTGTACTTGATAGGTTAAATATTATTGTTATTATTAATTAACAAGACTCTTGAGAAAGTCTTAAGCAGGGTAATATTATAGGGTAAGCTTCTTATCTTCTTACAAAGAAAAGGAACACGAAGGAGTACCAATAAAGCGCATTTCAAATACATCCGACAAAGCTAATGAAACACTTATGTCAACTGAATGTCGAGTAATCTACTCTTGCGATCCTTATTTCTGTGGAATAAATCCTCACCAGTCAGAAAAGCATGACTTCCCTTCCTATAAGCTTTATGAAATTGCTTCTCTACATTGAAATTTTTGTGAAGTTCTAGATTTCTTACTTTTGAAAAAACATTTAAAATCTGACACTTGAATTATTTAAAATTTATCTTTGTGATTTGAGTATGAAGAAAGAAATTATTTGTGTGCTCATTAGATGATTATTCTTCATACAAGTATTTACTAGTTTTCATTATACACTAGTAGAAGAATTTTACCAGTTGGTTTGAATTGTTAAAATTTTTAAATCTTAGGTGAAAGCATATGTGTTGAAAGTTATGCGTATGTTAATAGAGCAAACAAATCTTGATACCTTGGGAGAATAATAACAGTGCGAATATTTTTACGGAGCGGATATGATGCGAACGGAAGTAAACGTTTTGTTTGCAGTGCCAAGGTGAAAGTCACGCACAATAAGGCACATTGCTAGGTATATTACGCAATTCTTAGCCTCTGAGTATTTTTGTCGGGAAGTTTAATTTGCTTTTTTTGCAGAAGTTTAGGAGTAGAGATTGAAAATGATAAATGCAACCTTTGTTTAGCAAACTGTGTTATAAAAATGGAAGCAGTTACTTAAAATTAGCATGGTAGTCAAAACCAATCGTGGATTAAAAATGTCAAGAAGTTGCTTAGAACACTAATAACAACCAGTGTTGCCCAGTAACATCAACTATTGCTTAGTAACAACAACTTTTTCCTCGTTGCAACAATTGTTGCATGACAAAAACATCAGCAATTATTACCTGGCAAAGATTAATAATTGGTGTCTATTGCTAAAACAAGAAATAACTGTTGACTAGCAATAACGACTGTTGCCTGGCAACAATTGTTTGCTAGCAAATGTTACTAGCCAACAATTGTTGCCAGCAAAGAATTGTTGGCTAGTAACATTTGTATGATTGCAACAATTGTTGGCTAGTAACATTTGTATGATTGCAACAATTGTTGGCTAGTAAGATCTGATTGCTTGCAACAACTATTATCAAACAACAACTGTTGACTAGAAAGAAAAGCTGTGGCCTAACAACAATAATTGCTTCCTAGCAATAATAACAATTATTGCCTAGTACCAACACCAGCGACAAATGTTTTCTAGCATCAGTAACGACTGTTGACTAAAAACAACGAACGTTTAAGAGCAACAACAACTTTTGACTAGCATCATCAATTGCTTCATCATAAATCCAATGTTTACGATAGCGGCAACAACTGTTGACTAGCAATAACTGTTGACTGGCAACAACTGTTTTCTAACAACAACTGCTGCAAGTAACAATTGTTACAAAACAACAGCATCTGTTGACTAACAAAAGTCAACAGTCGCCTAGCAATAGTAAAGATAGTTTCCCAACACCAATATTAGCGAAAACGTTTGCCAAACAACAACCATAAAAACAACTGTTAACTAGCAACAATAAATGTATTTAATCATTAGTAACCATTCTTGCCTAGCACCAACATCAGGAATCACTGTTGACTATCAACTATAACTGTTTCCTTGCAATAGTAACAATTGTTTCCCATCTCCAACATCAGAAAAAACGGTTTCCTAGCAACAGTAACAATTGCTGCAAGCATCAGCAACAGCAACTGTTTCCTGGAAAAAGTAACAATTTGTCCTGGAAACATAAACAGCAACAACTGTTGAGTAGCAACAACCACTGTTTATTAGTAAGAAGAAATGTTGAATAGCAACAATGACTGTTTCCTAGCAACAAAAACTGTTGCCAAAGAACATCAACAACTGTTGAGTAGCAGGATTAGCTGCTTCCTAGCAATATTAACAATTGTTGCTAAGCACCAATATCAACAACAAGAACTGCTACCTAGCAACTGTAACACTTGTACCCTTGCTTGAACATCAGAAACATCACTTGACTTACAAAAATTAACTGTCGTCTTGCAGTAGTGACAATTGGTTCCTAACACCAACATCAACCAAAGATGTTGCCAAACAACAACTGTTAACCATCCACAACTGTTAACCATCAACAACTGTTAATCATCAACAACTGTTAACCATCAACAACTGTTAACCATCAGCAACTGTTAACTATGAACAATTGTTGACTAGCAACAATAATTGTTTTCTAGCAAAAACAATAATTGTTGCCTATCACTGACATCAAAACTTGCTGTTAACTAACAACTTCAACTGTTGCTCAGCAATAGTAACAATTGTTTTCGAGCACCAACAGCAGCAACAACTGTTTTCTAGGATCAGTAACAATTCTTGCCTAGCAACAACATGAGTGACAATTTGTTCCTGGCAATAGTAAAAAGTTGTTCCCTGGAAGCAACATCAGCAACAGCCAATGTTATTACTAGAAAGAAATGTTGAATTGCAACAATGAATGTTTCCTAGCAACAACAAATGTTGTCAAACAACATCAACAACTGCTAAGTAACGGGAATAGCTGTTTCTTAGCAATAGTAGCAATTGCTTTCAAACACCAATATCAGCAGCAATAACTGTTTCCTATAAATAGTAATAATTGTTGCTTGGTAATTTTATCCTAGCTTGAACATCAGAAACAACAGTTAACTAGAAACAACATGTGTTTGCTAGAAACAATGTGTTTGTTAAAAACAACATCTGTTTGCTAGAAATAACATCTATTTGCTAGAAACAACATCTGTTTTCTAGAAACAACATCTGTTTGTTAGAAACAAAATCTGTTTTCTAGAAACAACATCTGTTTTCAAGAAACAACATCTGTTTTCTAGAAACAACATCTGTTTGCTAGAAACAACATCTGTTTGCTATAAATAACATCTGTTTGCTAGAAATAACATCTATTTGCTAGAAACAACATCTGTTTGCTAGAAACAACATCTATTTGCTAGAAACAACATCTGTTTGCTAGAAACAACATCTATTTGCTAAAAACAACATCTGTTTTCTAGAAACAACATCTGTTTGTTAGAAACAACATCTGTTTTCTAGAAACAACATCTGTTTTCTAGAAACAACATCTGTTTTCTAGAAACAACATCTGTTTGCTAGAAACAACATCTGTTTGCTAGAAACAACATCTGTTTGCTAGAAACAACATCTATTTGCTAGAAACAACACCTGTTTGTTAGAAACAACATCCATTTGCTAGAAACAACATCTGTTTGCTAGAAACAACATCTGTTTGTTAGAAACAACATCTGTTTGCTAGAAACAACATCTACTTGCTAGAAACAACATCTCTTTGCTAGAAACAACATCTGTTTGCTAGAAACAACATCTGTTTGTTAGAAACAACATCTGTTTGATAGAAACAACACCTATTTGCTAGAAACAAAATCTGTTTGTTCAAACAAGAGCTGTTTTCTGGCAACAACATCTGCTAATCAGCAACTTCAACTGTTTCTCAGCAATAGTAACAATTGTATTGTAGCGCTAATATCGACAACACCAGTTTCCTAGAATCTATAACATTTTTTGATTTAGAACCAACCGCTGCAAGAACTGTTTTCTGGCGATTGTAACAATTGCTGCCTAAAAACATCATCAGCGACAATGATTGTTTCTTATAAAAAACAAATGTTGCCTAAAAACAAAAGTTGCCTAACAACAATTAATGTTGCCCAAAAACAAATGTTGCCTATCAACAACTTTTGCCTAGCTAGAGTAGCAATTGTGATCTAAAACCAATATCAACAACAACTCTTTCCTAGTAAGTTAGTTTGGATAACGATGAGGAGCTTCCATTGATGTGTAAATTGATGATAAGAGTTCTTGCCTAGCACCATTATGAATAACAATTTGTATCTACATCATCAATGACAACAACAATAAACTACAGAAAATTCAACATTTTTATCAAGATTTTGTTTCTAATGTCCTCTTATCAAATCCCTAACACCAGTTTCCAACGCAATCTTGTCTTCAAAACAATCCTGTCTTATTACAGTTTTTGGGAAACTTTTCACTACCTGCAAAATTATTGTCAATTGCTAAAAAAGTGCAAGAATGTCATCTAACGAAATCAGTGGATTCCCGATTGCATGAGTAGAAAATCCGGAATATTTATGTGATCCGTGTTTTGCAGAAAAGTGTGCACGATGTAGTAAATGGCGTCCGGAATGTCGGGACACACGTGTGTCAGGTCAATTCTGAGCTCGAGCAGCCGAATGGTCGATGCAATTTTCACTTGGCTTGGCTGAAGCGCATAGTATAGTGCTCCCTTTATCGTACTTTCTCATTCCTCCGTCTTCATTGACTCTTTTCTTCTTCCCCAATTTTCTGACTGGAAGAGACATTCTGATTGTCTGTCCCTCAGGAATTTGCACAGAGCGTCACGATTGACAGCGACTCTCTATGCGCACTTTTCTCCTTGACGCTAACCTGACGACTCAAATTTCTCCTTCATTTTACTATCGTCTCTCTTCATTTATTAGTCCTAATTTGTCGCGCTCATATCTTTTATATTCTTCGGCGAGAGATTCTCGTCAAAATTTACGAGTTACGCCCATTAGAGCGCCTCTAGAATTATAGTTCTTGTGTTAAATGAGAGGATTCCAGGAAAGAGCGCAAGGAAGGTAGAAATTTGTCTAAACGGTCACGAACTTAAATGGTGACACTTTCGTAATATGAAGGCAGTGTTCCAAGATGGTGATTTTAAATTTCTTGTGCAGGTCGAATTTTCATGATTTTTGAAATTAGGCTTTTAATATTTGCTTTGCCTTGCCAAAATTTGTTTAGATTTTTTTAAGAGAAATAAAAAGCATCGCTTCTCACGTTTTTCGAAAGTCATTAATTTTTGAATAAAAATAATTTTATAATTTACCAGTCTTTACGTATGAAAACAGTTCTCTGCACACACTCTTCGACCAATCACAATTCTCCAAGCTGTTGCGTCATCGTAACCTCAGAATCAGCAAAGTGACCCACACAAATGATTTTTTTTTGTAAAATAAACAATTAAAATTAGAATTCAATGATGTGCAATTTACGTCACATTTTTACAATTTACATGTTTTTACGTTACATGTTTTGACGTAACGCCTTTTTATGTTACATGTTTTGACGTAACATCTTTTTACGATACAAGTTTTTATGTAACATGTTTTCACGTTGCATGATTTCAAGTGTCCGGTCTAGTGGTATTGGAAATTAAATTTGCATGTAAATTTTATTTAACAGAGTAATAAATAACACGTCAGTAATTAATATGATAGCAGTAGGCGATCTTAATTTATGTAGTGGACCAGAAGCTTAACTGGTACTCACTCCTTACTAACTCTACTCGAGTGCATCTTGTTAACTACCAGTTGCAGCTTCGCCTAAGGCTATAATGTATGCACAGCCATCTGATCCCTGATTACAGGCCTTTATCGATCGATTACTTAATTACGACTCTCGTTATAACCCGTAAAATTTAACTCCCTCTGGAGACGTTGAAATCTTCCCATAACTATCTTCATTCGACAATTTCCTGTTCTAGTATAAGTCACCATAATTGAAAGTACATGTGATTAATACACCTTAGATGTGTTAACAGAAACATTAATTTCCTTCTTAATTATTCAGTTTACGTTTTTGATCCCAAAAAAGGTGACAAATTTCGATACTGTGAGAATCAAATACGATACGATGTTTTGAAATAAATAATTACAATTCAGATTAGTACTTCAGGATAGTTTAGAATCGAATGTTGCGTAAATCTCGGATTTATACATCAGTGCCAGGATGCAGAGATGATTTTGTTCTGTTTACAACTTGTTACTATGGTGCGGCCATCTTGAATCGGTCGGTATCATATTAACGGTCGGTAACAGGCCGCATGATTGAGTTCCGAATGTGCTCACATCGTTTGGGCGCTGTCATCGACAGTTTGTGGTGAGCGTTAATTAAGGTTAGAACAATGTCTTAGATTATTTTTTCATTCACTTTTTCGAAGTTTGATACTCGTCTAGAGAACTCGAACGTTTTTGATAAAATATTCAGTGCTTATCGACGAATATCATTCATTGGCAGTCGATATTCTTGGGTGTCTTTTGTGCTAGTGGAAGCGCGATAAGTTGTGGCGTACATTTTCTCAATCTCTCTACTCATGAAACGAGATGTTCAATCGGTCGGTCGGCGGATTAGGTTGGTCCCTCGATACGACTCTAGGTCTACACTCTTCTCTCTTACCTTTCATGCCACACTTGCGTTCTTTCTTTAGGATGGATAGATAAAGTGATTGGTCCTGAAGACCTGACCTAACCTCTCTCGAGAGAATAGAGAGGGGAAATGTAGGGTGGTCGATCGCACCGACACGATGTGGAAGCAACTACTAGCTGTCGCAGCAGCTCCCAATGGTTTAATCTTTCTGGTTTTTTAGACGACACGAGTTTTAGAAAAGCAGAACCAAATGGAATAAAATGAAGGAAAAAAGAAGAAAATAAAAGGGGATGGAAAGTAAAAAATTTGAATAAAAAGCAGCAAGTCAAAAGAGAACAAAGAGAATTGAAGAGAAAAGAGAAGTGGAAAAGGTAATTCATACTTTTTGCGAATTAAAACAAGAAGAGAACGTGAAAGATAAAAATACAAAGGCAGAGCGGAAAAAGATAATTTATGGGAATAAAGAGACAATTTTAGGATTTTTTATGAGCAGTCAAACGTTTACTTAGCCTAATACTATAATGTTATTAGCGAATTACTCAAGTTGTTTTGTTGCATCGAAATTATGTTCGGACACTAAGGGCATTAAAATCTGAAAGGAATGCAAATTAAGTAAGAAAAAGAATGGCCTTTTTGGATATGTTAATAAATCTTCACGTCATATTGAAATGAGATTTAAGTGAATTTACCGATTGACCTGATAGCTTCATAATCTTGATTCTCAAAAAAGAGTAATTCCTGCGCTTGGTACATAATTTAAACGTAATTTTGATGACGTTCCTTCATCATTCGCAACGACTGGTCCAAACGATCCGGCGTTTATGCAGGCGTTAAGCAGTTACGCGCAGTTGAGCCGATCGTAACGAGAATCGCATTTATGCGCCATATCGTTCGTCACGCGTCATGAATTACTGTGGCACCGCGAATAAAGTTGTGGATGTCACCGGAAGTAACGAGTCGTCCACCATCTTTCTATACTCATCAATATTAACATCCATTTGTTGACCCTTTCAAATTTAAATCCTGCTAGCCATAAAATCATCAATAGAGGTGATGAAAAATGAATTCTTTTCGAAAATCCACAAATAGAGAATCGTTCGAACCAATTGATCTCTTTATTTCTTGCAATCCAATAAATATTTTCCATTACAGAACAGTTTTTAATTCAGAGAGACTAAAGCGGAACAAATAATTTTACACTTTTAAAACACTTTTTAACCTTTTTTTGTATATTTTAAAAATCAAGAATAATCATGTAATATAAAAATAGGATTTTTGTGAAATCTTGCCCGTCATATATCAAACAGTAGGGTCAAATAGTAGGTTTCTGAAGATTTTCTATACATTGCACCGAGGATCCTTAAAAGTGAATTTCTCCTACATGAAGCATAGGTGCTTTGAGGGTCGTCCGATAGAGGAATCGAAGAATCTAGAAAGCGTCCTAACGATGCGAATCTGGAAGAAAAGGAAGAGGGGGTGTAAGGAAGGCTAGTATTATCAAGTGGACTTGACGGCGAATGCGTCCCAATGTCCCGAGAGAGTGTCCCGTCTGGAATACGGGACATAATGGTGTCGACAGTGCGGTGTGGAACAGAGTTGCTGGCAAGCTGCCCGGACATATAGGGCCTTTCTTTCGTGACGAGCTTGTTAAATTTATCGAAAGCGTCAAATTAGGAGAGAATCAGACCCGCCTTTGGCACCCTCTCTTACACTTTCTCCTTCTCACGTCCTTCTGCTTCCCTCTGATAGTAACCCAGGAATTCTCAGCCTCTTGTCGTCTCAAAGTCTATACCCATCCTTTATCCCCTGACACCTTTACACTTTGCTACCGACACCTTTTGTCCTCAACTTTCTTTAATTCGTCGTTCAGTACGTTTCGCTGTGAATTAAACATGGGTAATTATGACCAGAATGTTGTCTCGTTGGAAAACATTCGGAAAAAACGTTATACGCAATAATCTTTCTTCCGACTTTTAGCTTTTAAAAATAGAATTATAATTTTAGAAATGCATCTAATTAGAACAATATCTGGATACCGGAACAGCCATACGTTAACAAAACTGTACTTCTCATGATGCCTGTGATATGTTGAACGCATCGAGATGCGTAAATCGAATGGGAACCTAATTAGGAATTCATGGTTGAATTTACTTTTCAATCTATTCTTGACATTTTGCTATTAAATAGTAATCACATTAAATGTAAATTAAATTACTACTGTCCGTGTGAAGTATCGCCTTTATACGAAAGTGCTAATTCCCGAGGCAGAAGGATCACGGGGACGATCACATTCTTCACGTTTTCCGCAATTAAAGCGTGGCCCCAAGACACATGTCGACTATTCCTAACAGGCTGTTAAACGGTCTGAGTCTTTAGACGACTGAAGAACGATCAGGGTGAGGATGAAGAGTGAGCAACGGTTGTAAATTGTCTCGGTAACCGAACCAGTTGAATTCCCAGAGCGCTTTGGAGTTTCGAGATAGTCGAGACAAGAGGAAGAAGAAGCAGAAATGGAAGCACTTACATGCATGCTCAAGTGAGGCAGAAATACGAGGTTCACAAGAGAGAAAGAAAGAGAGAGAGAAGAAAGAGGGAGAAAGAAAGAAAAAGAGAGAGAGTAAGAAAGAGAAAAATAGAGAGAAAGAAAGAGAAATAGAGAGAGAGAAAGAAGGAGAAACAGAGAGAGAGAGAGAAAGAGAGAGAGAAAGAGAGAGAGAGAGAGAGAGGGAAAGAGAGAGAGAGGGAAAGAGAGAGAGAGAAGGAAAGAGTGAGAGACAAAGTGAGAAAGTCTTTTGCAGCTATGAAGAAGGAATGGATTGAAAAGGAAAAAGAGAAGAGAGAGGATGTTGAGGAGCCTAGCACCTAGCTCAGTTAGGCATTTCACATGGTAATCCTCTCATGAATAACCTCAAAGGACCTCACACATCTGACTGCGTTCGCATACTTGAGCAAGCTTACACACGCTCTTACGCATTCACAGACTTGTCAGTGAATTCACACAAATCCAAGAACCAACACCTTAACGGCAGATCGGAGTAGAGTAAGACGTATCACTTCTTAGCAGTGACAAGCGTCTACCTACGCTGCAAGACCTCTCATTCTGATAGGGCAATGCTGAAGCTTAGTGACAGCTCCTCTTCTCCCCACGAATAATGTAATTAAAGATGCCATTGGCCTCCAATAACTTTAATGGAACTCACGTGTCAGTGGTCACAAAGTTAATTATCTTATTCATCAAGAGGATTGAGAATGTCGTGGGTCTCCTTAAGCCATTTACCATCAGACATATTGTAATTGATCATTCATCCTTCACGACATTTTTATTTTAAGACTACTAAACTCTTAGCAGATTTACTTAATAGATTAAAATCGTTTCTGCATTTAATAAATTTGATAGTTTCTTACAAAAACATATAATAATGTTTTAGTGTTGCAATATCTAACTCTAGAGACTTATCATTAGCAAGGAAAAAATAGATAGAAAAATGATGCGGGGAAAAAGAAAAAAAGTCAGTACTTGGATACCTCGTGAATTGATAAACTTGAAAATGGAATTTCTTATACTATTTTGAATAAATTTTGAACTAATTAATTTGGGGTCATTGGAAGCCGTAAATACACTTTTGAGACGCTGGGGAAAATTATATTTTATATAAAATTAAAGCTACTGATGGGTGACAAAGTTTGTGATGGTTATAGCACTACTCTATCAGTCTGATAATGTGAAACATGTATGCTTCCTCCGAACGAGGTGGGCTTTTGGCATTTCTGCGCTTGCTCTGAGCTGAATTGATACAGTGGCAGTAGATCATCAAGGATTGATGAACATTGGATATCTCTTCGAAACACCAATATCAAATCTTCCTCACCGTTTTGACAACTTTGGTTACTCTTTTAATTGTTTCCCTTCTTCTGCTAGTCTTGTGTTATTCTTCGTCATTATTTGTCAACACTCGATTCTTTTTGGCAACTACAAACATTTGCATACAAATGTGATTTTACGAAATCACTAATGCCATCTCTTTTGTCGCGCATATAATCTTTACTGTTCGAGACCTTTGTAGCCTTCATAATCCATATTAACTGAGATAGAAGAAGATATATTTTGTGCAGAGTATATATCCTCTGCGGTTAACCTCCTCTGCAATGATCAGATCCTCTTGAACAATTATTAAATTACTTGACAAAATGCGTAAAAGATGATTCCAATATGTTTTGCAATTGTCAACAAGGCGACTAGGTTTAATTGCCACGCACGGTAATTCTAAAGACCGAGGAGATGGATAGTGCAAGAGAGAAGGAAAACACCAAGACGAATAGACCTTGGTCGGAAAAAGGAAGCAAAATGTGGAAGAAGGACACTCTTGACTTATCACCCCTCGTAAAGGAACACGGCAAGCGGCGCTGCACAAATTCGAAACACAAAGCGCCGCCATTTCTCCAGAACCTTTCTTGCAAGAGGAACTTTAGACTTTAGAGAGTCTTTGGAAAAAGAGAGTGCAGAGAGGAAACGATATGAAAGAAAAAGAGAATGATGTATGTCTTATACTGCAATGAACTGCGAGTTGGTCTTTGACCGAAGGTATTCATGAACATTGCCAACCTCGTGGATTAGCATGTGAAAGAAAGCTTCACTCGTCTCCACTGAACAGAGAGACATCCAACTATCCCCTCACTATTTTTACCCTCGTTCTATCATTACGCTATAATTTTTGCCAGGGCTACTCGATAACAGTCATGAACTGCTGAAAATACCCCGACAGCTAATCGTCAGTCTCCCTTGATTATACTACCCCCTAACCCTTTCCGAGAGACCCTCCACTGCTAAACCTTTCTAATTGATTACACACCATTTAACATGGCTATCGCCCGTTATTGTTATTCCCCTAGTCACACGATCTTCTTCAGATAAGCCGTTGATAAATGAATCAAGATAATTTCATTGTTCCAGATTCTCAGCTAAAGTCAAAGAGGGGACTATTTTTAATGCAGGAATTTATTTTTAACTAAAGAGCAGTATTGATTCTTCGGTTAATCACAACTCTAATAATATCATTTCATTTTTGCTCAATTTATTGCTACATTATTTTACTAAATTACCCACTTGGACAGATTCTCGGGAATTTTCGAAACAAAATTCCGCAAAAATTCAGAATTAAAATTGTAACGAATATCGCCTTAGAAGAAAATTGCGAACTCGTGCGCAATGACGGTCGGGCAGAAACTAAGTCCTAAAACGGAAATAGTTTTATTAAAACTATCGTTTCCGACAGCCCCCACGAACGAGGTACCCGCCAATCGACGCACTACCCCGGCATTTTGATATTGACGAATCAGGACGCGCTACGTTCCGCGCACGCGTCGCGCCGGGCATAAATGTCGGTGCAACCGTGAGATCGAGGCATTCGACGTCGAGCAGCAGGCTACGACGACTCTCAATACAAAAGTGGCCAGAAATCAAGAATAGTTCCGGTAGCAGCCTAACGTAAGTCACATGGCAGTTACATGATACACGTTGTCTCTAGAACACTGCCATATGCATTTTCCAAACTGAAATCATTGAAATCTTGCGAAGATTGCAACCATCGCATAATAAAAGAACCGGCTCTACAAAAATAGAAGAAATGGTGAATGATGTTAAATCGATTTTAAAAAGAGTTCTAAGTCCTGTCCTGCACAAGAAAGATTTAATTTAAGTAAATTATTTGCAAAAGGAAATTGGTACACATAATTTTAAATGTAGCTTGCACGCTACATTTAAATACTTTAAAAAAAATAATACTTTTAAATAATTTACCAAATTACTTAAAAAGAATATATGTATAAGAAATCTTTTTACTAATACACATGCAAGCGCTCACACTATGTGAGCACTAACACATATAAAGATTTAACTCTCGTAGCCCTGGTAGGGGCGCTGTGCAAATTAGCCACCGAAATCGCACGGAGACTACCGACCCTGGTCGAGCAGTGAATGACCATGAAGGGATTCGAATTATTTTAACGAAAAATTTATATTTGATTTTATTATTATGGACAAGTTCCTTCATTGCCTCGGCGCCAAAGTGTGATAGGACGTGGGACTTGATGAGCAGAGGAGTAAAATTTCGATTTTAATAAAAGCCCATTCGCATTCAATCGTCCTCATTATCAATTCTCAAAGTACAAAATTCGCCACGACTTTGCGTGTCGCAGGCAGCAAGAAAGTGTGGCGATTAAATTTAACGTGGCGATTAGAGGCGAAGGGATGCGAAAGGGAATAAATCGGCATTTATTGAGATACCAGAAGACTGACGGAGGAAATGTCTGGGCGCCCGAATGTCTCTATCAAAAATGGTCCAGCACCCAAGACTAAAATTGAACACCCGCATCCCCTCATCAATTACCCTACTCCCAAAGGACGTTCATCCGAAATTTGGAAAGTCGCCGAGACGATAAGATTATATGTTTAACCATTTATTTATTTATTTTGTTTATTTGCATTTTATTTTAATTTAATTAATGTCTCAATTTTTTGTATTTATTTATATTTTATTGTAATTACGATCGCAGTATGGACGGATGAGTGTGGCGATCATATTTTTATCTATATATTTTATTTTAACTTCAATTTTAAAGTTTGACGAAATATAATTGGCCTTTTATTACTAAAATCTGTGTTTTTTAGTTTGTTTTCTTGTCTCATTTGTCAACTCGTCTAATTTATTCTTGTCACATTTTTATTTTTATTTATATTATTTTCATTTCTCATTTAAATTTAATGTGCGATTTTAAAGTTTTAACGGCAAGACTAAAGAATCGTTACAACCATCTAATTTTTAGGAAAAATGAAAAACGAAGATAATCACATAAAATCTCCAGACTGGACGTCAGGATTATTGTCCTGTTGACTTTAATTATACCGAATAACAACTCCTTATAGATGTTGTTTCAACTACCTCTGGTCATCAAGATGATTATTATTGTTATCAACTTGATTCTTTTGGAAACTCTTCTAGAAACTCTACTGGAATCATTTCATGGAATCTTTTCACATGAGTTGTTATCGTCCTCCTCGTCCTCCAACTCGTAAATTGGTAACATTTGCTGCTATATTGTTCTTCTCGTCCAGGTGCTTTCTCGATCTCAGAATGTAATCATAATTTTTGAAACTTTCTTAATAAGTATGTTAAACCGGGGTAATTAATTCAAATCTTGTTAAATTTATGCAAATCTTTCAAACTGTTATTTATCCGTGTCAAACCTTTACAAATGTAATGTTTCTGGAATATGGCCTGATATACGGGTGAAGCAATTTCAGTTCATCACATTCTAATCTTTGGGAAACACTATTTTTCCTTCTTCTGTGGTTTAAACCGCAAACCTCTCTTTATCTCTTTGATGTCACAAAAAGAGTCAAAGAGCAGGAATTTTGGATCAGTTCCCTTTAGAGAAATACCAAACATTTCCCGGTGAAAAAGAGGAAACTGGCTTGGTTGGCAATTGATTAAAGAGAGTTAAGCTTCGAAGTGGAAAGCTCGAGTGTTCCCTGGTAAATAAATAGAAAACAAAGCCTCCTAAAAGTAAAAACGACCATACTCGCAGGTTTTTCCTTCCCCCTCTTTTTCTCTATTTCTCTCTTTATCTATGTATCTCTTTCTCTATTCATCTCTTGCTCTGTTGCTCCTTTGATTCCTCTCTCCATTCCTTTCTTTTTTGCTGCTTCTCTCTCTCTCTCTATCATTCCATCTCTGTATCCCTCTTCCTTTTTCTCTCGTCGAGAATCGCCGCGTCGTTCAATTTCGTTTCGCGGGCACCGTGGTAATTGTGACCATGCTCGGCGGGCTCGTTTCCGAGAATTTAGTTTCTGGTTCGCGGTGTGGAGGACGTGAAACTGGTGACTAGGGAGAGGAGGTGTTGGGAAGGTTGCTGGTGGTGGGTTGAGGAATTCTGTTGCGAGTGGTTTGGTATTGGTGGACGGTGTAAAAGGGATGGCGATTCCACGTGCTGCACTCCCATGCATAGAGAAGGCTCATGTTTCCCTAATGCAGCCCGATAAATATTTAAGCATAACGTAATCGGCTGGATTATACTGAGTGCGCAACTGTAACGCGCGTCGATGTCCTTTCGCAGCTCGAAAATAGCACCTTTCGTAATCCTCAACGAAGCCGCTTGACGATTATACCTATGATAAGAGGATATAAGGCGCTACACCGAGGAGCAAATAGCTTCCACCTACGATACTGAATACAAAATCAACCACTTTACATCCACCCAATTATACTCCACTGTGTCGCTTTTATGAGAAAAAAATTCAGTCCTCACGGAAAGGAAGTATTGAATTTTTAATTTTTGTTTCAAATTAAAACTTTGCAGTCTTATTAGCAGCACATTATTTTAGCGTTATTACGGTGCAGTCATGAGGCTACAGCGTGCGCATGCGTGGCTTCTTAAATTGGCGGGAAAGCTGGCGTCCTTTGGTCTCGTTCACGCTAGGGTAGTCTAAACACGAATTAAAGGATTGGGAATCGATTGTTTCAGTACTGGTTGCTTTATAGTTGTACTTTATAATAGTTTTGTATTATTGAATTATGTTTTATATTATTTTATATTATGTTATATTATTTTTTATTATTTTATATTATTTTATATTATTTTATATTATGTTATATTATTTTTTATTATTTTATATTATTTTATATTATCATATGTTATTTTATGTTATCATACATTATTTTATCTTATCATACATTATTTTATATTATCTATTATTATTTTTTTCATTTTATTATATTATTTTATATTGTATTTGGTTGGTTGAAAAAAAATATTGCCAGGTTCTATTTTGGATTATAAGATGGTACAAGTTGTGGGTATTTCTTTGCTGCTTGGGGTATGGAAAAAGTGTGATGAGGGAGTATTTGAATCAATTATTGGAAAGGCAGATTGCGAAAGTACAAAGGTCCTGAGAGATGTGTGGGGGGTATATCGGATGAATTCGGGCAAAGCACCAGAAGGTACAAGGTGGTTAGGCAATTTTACGCTCGCCCAGTTACAAAAACCATTTACGCTTAAATGCTCTCACATTCCCCAAAGTCCCATCCCAAACCATTGCCATAATTCCCCTTCTCTAACCGCTGGACCACCGCTTTTGGCTCTTTCCCCCTCATCCCAGGGGTATCGATGTACCTACTTCAACTGCGACACCTACGCTCGAATCAGACATTACTGTTTATGGAATTAGCGTTACCGTTTCCCTTCATGTTCTAATTTACGTAATAGTACAACACCCTTAAACACCCGTCCTGATAAAATTCACCCCTGAACGTAATTCAGGGATCACAGTCTTTCTTTATTTGTTCAATTTTAGGTGCAAAAGGTGATTTTTAATTTTTGAGAGGTGTTTTCGTTCCATAAAATGCTGTCGTTTGTTCAATTTTTTGCACGTGAATTAAGACAACGGGTTTTCCATGTTCTCCTTATTTTTCAACATAAATTGAATGGTTTTTTTTTCATCTTTATCAACATTCTACAATAAAGTTTTAATATGTTAATTTTTTCGTGTCTTTTTAAAAAAATATTACACATTATGTATTTAAATTTATTGTACTGTACAATCAAAAATCATACAATGTGTTCTCAAAAATCAAAAAAATCATACAATGTGTTCTCAAAATCATACAATTACAATTTTAAGGAACTTAAGTTATTTTCTAACTTTTAATTTAAAAAGAATTGATTTACTTTCATTCCATGAGTTTTTCATACATAATTTCCTGGAGAAAAATAGAAACATTTTCTTGTCATTTTTTATGTGAGTCTGTGTCCATGTTAAAAAAATGAATTTTTTATTTTGTAAGAATTTAAATTACTTTTGAAATAATGAAAGTTTTTAAATGCTCTTAGGCATATTGCAAAAATAATTTTCTATAAAAAACTATTAAAGGTCCACATTTTTATTTTTAAGACAATTTTAAGTAATTTGAAGTATTTTTAATTATTTTGAAGTATTTTGAAGAACTTTGAAGTATTTTAAATACTTTACTATATTCTTAAAAACTAATATTTTAAAATCTTTTTATCCTTTATTTACTACCTTAAATATTAATATTTTTTAATGCTTTGAATTATTTTGAAGTCTTTTAAAGTAATTTTAAGTATATTTAAATATTTTAAAGTATTTGGAAGCATTTGAACATATTTTAAAGTAATTTAAAGTATTTTAAAGTAGTTTTGAGCATTTATGAAAATTATATAAAGTAATTTTAAGTATTTTTAAGCAGTTTGAAATATTTAAAAGTAGTTTTAGGTATTTTTAAGTATTTTAATGGCTTTCAATTATTTTGAAATATTTTACAGACTTTTATGTATTTTTCAATATTTTGAAGTATTTAAAAAGATTTTAAAGTACTCAGAAATATTTTAAAGTAATCTTAAGTATTTTTAAATATTTTGATGTATTTTAAAGTACTCTGAAGTATTTTTTTAAATTTACTTTCTACTCCAACTGCAATTAAATTCCAAAATTAAAAATAGATCAATTAAATCGTGCGGGAATTAAACAGTATCAATTTTTTACTTAAATAAAAAATAACCATTTTTTCTGTATTTAAAGGTCGCAGATTAAGGTCGTTAAATACGAACTTCTGGTCGGAAATTTCATCCGAATGGACGAAATTACATATTCATCAGCGAAGGTGATTAATTTTAGACCACGATTTATAATAGAACGTCATCAATCACAAAGACTGTTAGGTAAAATGTTACAAGGCTATATGTAGTGTCCGCAGACGGTATCGCGAAACACTGACTCTAATTAATTTCTAAAAATTATTAATTACAATAATTTTTAATTTTTGAGCCACGTGCTGCTTGATCGTTACGTTAATCAAGAAACTGAATCCTGGCAGTGTTAAAGAGAAATAAGAGAAGAAGAAATGGAAACTCTACGATTAGAAAGATAAAGAGAAATAAAAATAAAGAAGGGAAACTGAATCAGTGGGATAGAGAGAGATAGAGAAAACTAGAGAGAGACAGATATAGAAAGAGAAAGAAAACAAGAGAGAGAGAGAAATAGAGAAAGTGAGAAAAGGAGAAAAGGAGAAAGCAAAGAATGAAAGAAAGAGGAAAAATGGAAGAGAACGAGAGCAAAAGGGAAAGAGAGGGAGATAAAAACGAGAAAGAGGTTCGTTAACGTTCTATCGCGTTCGTTAAACCGGCAACGCATTCATTCGCACCAAAAGCAATTTTCTAACTGACAATTCTCGATTACCGCTGATCAAATGGACAAAGTTTACCTTTGAAATTTTAGAATTTTTGTTCACAGGCAAATTTAATACAAAATGCTGTTATAGTTTACATTTTCTGTTTTATGTTCTACGAATACAGAAATTATCAATAAAAAAAAATTGCATAATGGGTAAATTGATACCAGGCAGAAACAAACAATATTCTTGTTTTTCTTTCTTTTTTTTTCACAAAAGCGAGTTCGACTGTTTTACGACTTATGAAACACTGAGCCTAAATTACACTCTAGTCAGGAAAAATTGCCCGTATTGACGAAAATATTTTTGTTTAATTTTGATTACTATGTCCACTCTATCGTGTGGCACGTGAAATATTTTTCTTTCGTATTATATTACGAAATGACTCTTTTGTTCCAGAAAAGCTCTTTTTTGAAAAGCTGACCAAAGCTGATTTTTGCAGAAATTTTTGCCCAGTGCTTTTGAAAGAGTTGATGAATACATACACCATAAAGTATAATTAGCCTGCTCGACGTTGATTATCCATTATTTCGTGTTATCTCTGCGTCGTTTCAGTCGCACATAGTTTAGGATAGATGGTTTCCACCTCCCTTGCCTTATTTTGTAAGCAAATAATTCCAGGCTCGGTGAGAAAGAGATATAAAGGGACAGAAAGAGGTATAAAGGGAGAGATAGATAGATATATATATATATATATATATATATATATACAGAGAGAGAGAGAGAGAGAGAAGGGAAAAGCGAAAGACAGAAATATAGAAGGAGAGAACAAGAGAGAGAAAAAACACGAGGGAAGTCCATTGGATGATTTACTGTTACGATATGGAGCGAGAAAAAATATTTTGTCTGCATATTATGCAACACGGTAACCCGATCATTGAACTCTACGAAACTTTTTTTTCCAACAGAAATTACAATCGTATCACTATAACGCTAATGTCATAAAAACTTTTACCTACGATACATTTACTTACATTCTTCTATTATCGGACATTTTTTTCTACGATTTAGTATTTTTATAAGTGTCGTAAAAAGAATGTGGAAAACAGCTTCTTTACCTTGCAGTTATAACACTCTTATGAGTGTAAATTAAAGATGTCTCCAATAGATGGCGCCACTATAGTAGTAACGGAACGCATGCGCATAACCGTGCGGTCAGTAGTTCATCCCGCGCATGCGCAGTAACAATTATGTGCAAAGCAGTTATGCGACTCATGCGCATTCGTAACTATGTGTAATAGAGCTGTCCAATGTGACGTCACTGTGTCAACCAAGTGGTAACTTCCCGTAGATTTGTATTTTATCGACATACATATATGTATATAATATATAAATATCATTCATTTTTCTACATATATATGTGTCGGCAAAGTAAAAATCTACGGGAAGTTACCACTTGGTTGGCAGAATGACGTCACTTTGGACAGCTCTATACAATTTGTTACATTACATTTTACAAATTTTACAAAAAAATTTTAAAAATCACAATTTACAAGCGGTTTAAAATTACCACTTAATAAAAACTGGTAAAAAGTGTATCAAACAACCTATTTTTAAGGCGTTATAATTTATGAAAATTACCTTGATAATGTTAGGAAAAATACTGACAAACGTCTACTTTAATTTCTAGACTTTCTTATTTATAAATTTAATTTTAAATTAAGGCAGGACCGATATTTACACAATGTATTTTATTATTTATTTATTTAATTTTCATTCATTTTTTAAAAGTATATTTTTATGCAAAGAACGAAATAAGCAATGCCACTTTTTTCCTCGGTTTATATACAAACACTTGGGAAAATATTGTATTTTGAAAGAAGACAAAAATTTCATTTTATTTGAACACTCAGAACTTTGTAACATACGAGGAAACGCAGGAATAAAAAAGAGCTCTAAAAAAACATTACACTTTTTTCATTCCTTTTCTTTTGAAATTTTGTCACATTTTATTTACATTTCAGACATTTTGGTAAAATTTGTTTTTATTTTTTTTACAGAAAAGAATGATTTATTTGTTTCTTTTATTGTCGGTTATATAAAATGTTTAGCTATTGTTTTGCTTGAATTTTATCGCGGATGGAAAATAAAATTTTGAAGTTTTTTGAAAAAATATCTTGTAGGAAAAATATTGTTTAATGTATTAAAAGAGTAGACTTTCTATGCAATTTTATATGGAATTCTATATGGAATTTTATATGGAATTTTATGTCGAATTTTCAAAAATCTAATATGGAATTTCTGCATGATTTCCTCCGAATTTAATCTGCGAATTTCTGCGAAATTTTATTTATCATTTATTTTATTTGCTGAAGAATTTTCTTGTTATTGTGTGTAAAATTTCTACGGAATGTTTTGTGGAATTTGCAAGGAATTTAATATGCAATTTCTACACAGCTTGTTATGTAATTTCTACACCACTTTTTTTTAAATTTCGACTTCTACAAAAATTCACATGCAATTCCACAAGGAAATTGTATGTAGTGTAGAGAGATTCTGAAATTTTTTTTACATAATTCAGGTATTAGCATTAACTTTTGTCTTAAGTTAACAAAAAAAAAAAAAATGTTTTAGCTACAATGAAAAAGCGACTGCCCGAGGTAACTTCTTCTATGGTAAAAAATTACTGACGTTAATCGCGTATATATTTTCTAAAATTAAATGCCAGCAAATTTCCATGTTTGAATTATTTTTCCTTACAGCATTGCACGTATGCCTATCTTTATAGGGCAGCTTGTATAATCCTGTCGTAATTTTTCTGTTGCAGGTAAGCAAAACACGACTCGAGAATACAGGTATTTTTCGTCGAGTCATCATCTGTGGTAAGGTAGTTAATTGCATGCTTAAAAACGACTTTTACATTTTTTCCCTCCGTTTTCCTCAGTCTTTAACGAAACGCGAAAACGGTAATCGAAAAACGCGATATTTTTTATTTTCCAAACTTTCTTTTTTATTTGTTTACTGACATTATTTTAAACCAGCAAACGATTAACGGAAACAAATTTTAAACGAAATACCGAATTTCTTTTATACATCTAAAAAATTGATACGCCTAAACGATGTAGCAAAACCGAATTGAAACATCTAAACGATATTCCGACAAATATTTAAACGTCTATAAACCATATTCCGTGAAAATTAAAACGTCTAAACGAAATTTCGAAAATAAATTAAACATCTGTCCGATGTACCAAAGATTCGAAGTCTTAAAATTAAGGGCATGTGACGCAAAGTGACGTCAGCAGTGACATAACCTACAAACAATATTTTTTTCCTTTTTAACTCTCAATATAATAAATATTTATTTCTGAAAATTTGCAGACATTCATAACATATCGTCAGAAATGTCTGTTTGGTGTCATTTTATTGTTATTTTTATTGAAAAATATTTTTAAATAATTATGTGTTGACTTAAAAAGTAATTATTGACAAAAATGACAATAAGGTGAAAATACCCTTGATAACATTTTATGAATATCTACTAATTTATTGTATTAATTATTAAAAAAGTAAAACGGAGGTCTGTGGATCACGTGACTGCTGACGTCATTTACTATCTCATGCCCTTAAACAGAGTTTTGAATTTTAATTCACGGTGATTTTTGCCGAAGGAAGTAAAACAAAAAATGGTGTTGTCTATAAATTATAAGGATAAATAAAAAAACGAAAGTAAAGCTAGCGATAAAAAGGTTTTTGTTATTTTTATATGCTCAGTCATCGTGAATGCAAACATGTGCTGATACCGCGTTTATACATAACCTTTACACGGAGTTCACCTTATACCCTCTATCTAGTGCGGATCCTGCTTAACGGCCCGTAATGTCATAAATTGATAGTAAATGTCACATCTCGATTGCAGAATGAAAATGTCGTTCTCGTGAAAAACTTCTTGCCATCATATTTCTTTCAAACACAAAACAAATAATCATACACACTTTATTATTTTTTGTCAATTAAAGTAATTTTTTATTTCTTTAGAATTTTTTTAAATCCAAAATCTTCTGACACGGAATTCTCATTTTGCATTAAATTTCCGCTCGATGTGAATTATGTAAATTTAAGAGTTTGTTACATAAAAATTGTGTTAAATATGATGAACAAAAATTGAAAATTAGAAGCAATAAAAATTATGCGAAATTACATTAAATTCTATTCAAAAGGCGAACTTGAAAACGATAATCTATTTTAAAGAAATCATCCCATTTCCAGCAGTGGGAATTTTTTCAATAATTACAAGCTTTCATGAAACATCTTCATTTTTTGACAGTATTTATATTCGATTGAATAAAATGTTCATTTATAAAAATAAAAAAGAGCCTAATGAATTGTGAATGTTTTGTATTTGGAATACATTATTGTTGAACAACGTGAATGAAATAACTGAATTTATCGTTTTGGAACGTGAACGCATTTAAAAATTGTTCCATTTCGAATCATACTTTTCCGCTCGATTGCGAATTGGACAAACGGATGCATTCGATGGGTAACTATCAGACAATCGATACATCGCACTGGTTTCGTTGTATCTCTCAATTTCGGTCGCAGCTTCGTGAATACCGAATAGCCTGGAATGCCCGCCAGTTGGAACAGAACCGTTCCAGGAACGCAGCCTGGCACCAAGCCGACATCGAAAAACCTCCCTTTCTTTTCTAAAATCGACCCACACGCGATTCTCCACTGCATTCAATGAAGTCAGCAAACGACAATATCGGAACCCACTTACAACTGATAACTTTATTAAACGATAAAATCAAGTCTTTTCTTTTTCCAATTCTTTTCTTTTTATACATTTTGTCTCCTTTTTCTCGTTTTAGGCAGTTTTAGTAGTCTAACAATTAATTTGCATTGGTTAAAAAGAAGAAAAAGAAAGAATTTGCATTTGAAAGAATTTTCATTTGAGATAATTTGTTCGGTCGGCAAGTGAATAATTTGGCAAGGTAGCGACAGATGGCGCTTTGGACCTGGAACATTATGACAATTCTTTATGAATCGTATTTCAATACATTGGTGTTTTCATTTTTCTCATTTTCTTTTATCTTATTTATTGTTTATTTATTGTTTATTTATTGTTTATTTGTTGTTGAGTTATTGTTAAGTTATTTTACGCTAAATTATATTAGATATAAGTGGATCTAGTTTTGCGAGAGAATTTTCAAACATAACCTAGAATAAAAGCCAAAGTTCGCGATCAATTTTAGAAAACGTGTCATCTGTTTAATAAAATTTTCGATAAAATCTTTGGAATAGAAAAAAGATTACTCAGTTCGCACGCATACGCTTTGTGTGAGAGATTTCAAAGCGCCATCTGTCTCGAATTCGAAAAACTAAGTAATCACCGATCTTAAAGTCAAGTTAAATGACAATTTGTGAAAATGTTTGATTAACTAGATTTTAGATTTTAAAATTAATCTTTTTGAAAACAGATTTTCATTATAATTTTATTTTTGAAATTATTCATATTACAAGATTAATGGAAGATATTTTTTTGTAAAACATTTGCGGATCTAAAAAATTATCAAAGAATAATCGACGAAAGAATATTTTGCAAAATGAATGGAATGAACGTTTAATTTTAATGCTAACAAGAAGTTTGAAAGCATTTTAAAAGTTTTCATTTTCATCAAACGGTGATCTAGGTCTTTATTGGCAGATAGATAAAATCTTTGCAAAGAGTTATATGCAAGTATCAAAATGTATTTTACAACATATTGAATGCGTTTGCAAAGAATTAAAAAATGGTTCTCGTAAATGTTGACAAAATAGAGAGTGAAATAATGAAAAATGTAATGAGTTTTGTAGTAGTAGGTAAAAGTGCGTCTATTAAAAGTGCAAGTTTTTATAATTGCGAAGATTAAAACACCTTATTGATTGAACTTAAAGTGAAGCTGATTAAAGCAGCCAAATACCTATTTTAAATCGAAAAAGCTATTTTCAGCTTTCGCAGGATGAGCGGTTCTTTTGGTGCAATCAAAGTTTAATTCAGATTCAGCACTCTCTTCATTTGCAAGCACAATCCGTGCTTTAATTAAAGTGCAGAAGCACTAATGTGCATCTGTGGTAGTATATGTATGGGGCTTAATTAAGTTTATTTGGATCTTTGATTTAATGTAAAAGGATGAAAGTCGAGGTTAATGGTTTTGATTGAATGAAAAACGATTAATTATAACGCGATAAATAATGAGCACTTCAAGTTTTGCAAATTTCGAGAATTTCAAGCTTTTCATCGTTCGGAGAGTTGGACTTGCTCGCTTTGACTTTCAACATTAACCTTTGATAGCTTGACCACCCGTGCGCAGATAACTTCTTCTTGTGTTCGCTCTCCACTTATTGAAGTTTCCTCCTATACCTCTTGAATCTCACGTGCCTTCGGCAGATTGGTCATTAACTGGAATCAGTCTATTGTTCTGCTCTACTATTGGATCGAGTTTCACACAATACCACGGGAATATCGACTCATTGTCCCTGAGATTATCTTCAGCCGGTACGAAAGGTCATGGATTGTAATCATAACTACCCACAGATCTAATATCGTCCTATTTCGGCATTCCCCAACTTCCTTTCTTGTCCTCTAAATCAAGACACTCTCAATTCAGCTGCCTCTGGAATTATGGACCTAAATTTGACATACTCAGGAAAATTACTGCAAAAGAAAAGAGAAATAGTAACTGCAAAAGGTGACTACAAGTGCAACTACTAAATGGAACTATATAAACATATAAGTGAAGAAGTTACTACAACAAAGAAAAAAATATAATGGAAAGGTAACAAAATGTTATTAAGAAAGGTAACTAGAAAAGTTAATTAAATAGTAACTATAAAAGTAACTATAAAAGTAACTATAAAAGTAACTATAAAAGTAACAATAAAACTAACTATAAAAGTAACTATAGAAGTAGCTATAAAAGTAACTATAAAAGTTACTAGTACATTATTAGCAAAGTTGCTAACAACTTGCCAGAAAAAGTAACTGGATTATTTACAACAATATATTACAAAAAGTTACAACAAAGACTACAGAAGTTACTATAAGTTAACTATGGATATATATATTAAACTTATTAGAAAAGTTACTATGAATTTATTGTATAGAAACTTATTAGAGAAGTTACTAAAACTTATTAAACAAGTGGAAAATTATGTTCATTTCATGAACAGTTTGCTTCCTCGTGGAATTTTGTTTCTTGCAAAAAGCTATCTGAAACAGTTTTTAAGAAGAAAATATTAGTGATAAATTGAATTTTAAATATCAAAAGTAGTTCGGAGGTAAGAATGTTTCCATAAACTTCTGTTAAAATAAATATTTTATATATACATCAATCGATTCGCTTTTAATGCTAAATATTTCTTTTTAAGAAACTATAATAGAAAAATAAAAATTTTAAAAGTTATAATAAGAAATTCAATTTTAAATTACAAAAATAATCAAAAATTGTCATTTACACTATCAACTATTACAATTAGTAAAATAGAGACTTTATATAAGTCAATCGATTCGCTTTTTAATGCAGAATATGTTCGCAATAGGTGCGGTCATTATAAAATCAAAATTTCGAAAATTATATCATATCATGGAATTTTAAATGTCAAAAATGATAAAAAAGTTTCATTTACTCAACCAATTCTTGGTAAAATAAAGACTTTATATAGGACAATCGATTCCTCTCGTTGCAAGGAATCCCATTTTTTCTGTACTTACTTCATACTTTAATAAACGATAAAATTTTATGCAAAAACCGGATTTTTTAAAGAGAAAATGGTGTAAATATAATTTCAATTATAATTTCTGAAAATCGCTATACATAAAAATCATACCATTTAGGAGTTTAAAAACCACACCAAATTTCACTACGATCGATAGCACCATTCTCGAGGAATCCTGGCGACAACCAAGGGTGACATACAGACATACACACACAAAAACATCTGAACAATTATTTAAACTTCGAATTTAAGCTTTTTAGATGAAGTAAAGTCGATGTAGACTATTTTTAGAAACTCGAAAATCTTCATTATGTTAAAGTCCTTTTTGATCCAGACAAGTAACAAAAATATTAGAATATTCAAATTGGGGTGCTTTTCTCTGGTAAATCAAATAAAAAAAGAATAACTAAAAAAAAATTAAAGAACACACTCATAATCGTAAATGCGAAAAACATGATTGTTCTTTTAGAAAATTAACAATTGATGCACGCTTTTTGTTAAAATTCCAGTGATCCAGAGAAGTGTAGTGTTTCTAATAAGAATAAAACTTTCGCTTTTCGTATACTTAATCGAATAAAAAAAAGAAAATTCAATAAAAATTTCAGGAACACAGTCAAATTAGCAAATACGTGAGACATGATTCTTCCTTTAAATGAATGAAAATTGATGAACGCTTTTCGTTAAAATTCATATTGATGCATACACGTGTAGTGTTTCTATTATGAATAAAACTTTGGATTTTCATATACTTAATCGAATAAAAAAAAGAAAATTCAATAAAAATATCAGGAACACAGTCAAATTTGCAAATACATGAGACATGATTCTTCCTTTAAATGAATGAAAAGTAATGCACGCTGTTTGTAAAAATTCATATTGATCCAGAAAAGTGTAGACTTAATCAACTAAAAAAAAGAAAATTCAATAAAAATTTCAGGAACACAGTCAAATTTGCAAATACGTGAGACAAGATTCTTCCTTTAAATGAATGAAAAGTGATGCACACTTTTTGTTAAAATTCAAATTGATCCTGAAAAGTGTAGTATTTCTATTATGAATAAAACTTTGGCTTTTGTTATACTTAATCGAATAATAAAAAGAAAATTTAAACAAAATTTCAGGAACACAGTCAAATTTGCTAATACATTATAAAAGACATTATTCTTTCTTTAAATGAATGAAAAGATATGCACGCTTTTTGTTAAAATTCATATTGATCCAGAGAAGTTTGGCTTTTCTATTGTGAATAAAACTTTGGCTTTTTTTATACTTAATTGAATAAAAAAAAGAAAATTCAATAAACATTTCAGGAACACAGTCAAATTGGATATACGTGAGACATGATTCTTCCTTTAAATGAATGAAAAGTGATGCACGCTTTTTGTTAAAATTCAAATTGATCCAGAAAAGTGTAGTGTTTCTAATATGCATAAAACTTTGGCTTTTCTTACACTTAATCAACTAAAAAAAAGAAAATTCAATAAAAATTTCAGGAACACAGTCAAATTTGCAAATACGTGAGACAAGATTCTTCCTTTAAATGAATGAAA
>WNHD01002394.1:0-25675 GCA_011057455.1 Ganaspis sp. Gsp50 | reverse complement strand
CATTTCATATGGGTATAGAATAAAACTATATAGAAAGAAACTCGCTGAGTAGAAATTTTCTAGTGACAAAATGTAAAGGCATATAAGGCCGCGACTGTATGTACCTCATAACAGTAACATAAGTTTATGTCTTTTTATCATATTTTCAAGCAGTTTTCATTATGAAAATTGGTGAAAATACGAGTGAACAAAACAAAAGTCATTTTTATAAGAGTAAGAAAGATGAATGCCTGTTTTAAGAAGGGTTACGTTCATTTTGCTTACATAACCAGAAACTAGACGTCAGACGTCACACTTTTCAGTTACATGCGCAGTATTGGTTGATGTTTGGAGCACTGGTGGACAGACCTTTTCTTCTTGCTTCGTGTGTGAGTTGCTAATTGCTGTAGATTGGTTTGGTTTACGCGGGATGAGGTCGTAACTCGCTAAAAAGCATACACAATCCCAGCAAAAGTGTAAAGAAGCCGAAAGTAGCTTCATTGTTTTTATCTTCAAAAATCTAGAAATATTATCGAAAATTTGTTTTTGCCAATCACGAATTGAAAATTGTCCATTTGAGAGCATTTGTTAGTTTACAAAATGGTGGTAAATTACAGATTTTCTGTGTCGTGAATAAAGGAATGCTAGATGAATTTTTGAAAGCCATCGAAAGGAAGCCAAGTGAGTTGTAACGCTTAATTTTATTTATTTTCCTTTTTCTTTTTTTAAACAGAATTCTCCTGATAATGTTTGTGTTTAACTTTTACTTTATTATCTTGTTTTGTGTTTCTTTAATTTTTACAAAATATTTGTATTTATCTGCAATTTAAAGGCCAAGAAATATTATTTGCTCCTGATGAAGCCGTGATTTATACATTAAAATTTTTCGTACTTTCAATCTAAGGATTGGAATTACATTTTTTTCTAATAAAAAGGCTTTTTTCTTACAATTTTTCAGTGGCTTTATATATGTTTTGATTAAAAAAATTCTATAAAAATACTTTTGTCATTATTATTGAAGGCAATTGCAAATTTCCCGAATGCATCAAACGACAGAAAATGAAACTACAGTCTACAACGTTCGAATTTAAAAATGCAAGTTTCTTGTAGGTTAGGTTTTCAATAATTGTAATTTATTGTTGTAAATTTAAATTATAAATGCGGAGCGGTCAAATCGGTTCTAAAAATTCAAAATTTAACAACTTCAGAAATTTTGTACGAAATGCATTAATTATAAATAAAAAATGAAAAATGATTACCTTTTTAACATTATTTTTTAAAATTTTAAATTATGATTGGAACTTGTATTTTTTGGATGATTAATAAAAATACAATACACATGTTTATACATTTGTGTCATATAAATAGAGATAGAAATTAAATTAAATAAATATAAATTAAAATAAATAAATATAAATACTAAATACATATAAATACTAAATAGAAATTATTTTTAAAGTAATTTTCCGTTAATTCTTTTACTCACAGAATCCTGCAACATTTTACAATGAAAAATGTCTTCATTTCAAATAATAATCATAAAATTTTAATAACAAATAGTTATGCTAAATTAAGAACAAATATTAGGATTCAAGTATTTTCTGATTAATTATAGTCAAATTTTAAAAAGATACTTTTTAAAAATTAATTTGGCACATTATTATTTTGTATTTAAAAAAAAAGAATTTCAAAAGCGAAAAATTATTTAGGTATTTTTTTTACACATTTAGGTTTTTTGCATTATGAGGATAGTATATAATGGATACAGAAATATCCAGATAAAAACTCTTTCTGTTTTTTCATTTAAAGTAGTTGTTGAGAAACATTTATTTCAAGGATTATCTCTTCATTTATTGTGAGTGATGAAATTGTGTCGAGAATCCTGAATCCATTTTATTCAATAATTATTTAAATAATTTTAATTTCAGGAATTTTAAACGATACTTTAGCAAAATGAGTTCAGCGGTAGAAAATGGATCCGGAGATGGAGTTTCCAAGAAGAAAACCATCGAAGGTATTTACCAGAAGAAATCACAATTGGAGCATATTTTATTGCGGCCAGATACTTACATCGGTTCAGTTGAATTTGTCACTGAAAATATGTGGGTGTACGACAAAGAGAAAGAAATGATGGTTCAGAAAGAGATCAAGTATGTTCCTGGTCTCTATAAAATTTTTGATGAAATTCTCGTCAATGCTGCTGATAATAAGCAACGAGATAAGAAAATGGACGCTATCAAAATAGATATAGATGTGTGAGTATATAAGAAAAAACTTGTTCACTTTTCTTTTCAATTTATAAAATTTACCTTTTACGAATTTGCCTTTTTTATGTGGGTAATTTATTTGCAGGGAAAATAATACAATATCCGTATGGAATAATGGAAAGGGTATACCCGTCGTTATTCACAAGGAGGAAAATATGTATGTACCTACCATGATTTTCGGTCACTTGCTCACGTCCTCTAACTACGATGACGAAGAAGAAAAAGTAACCGGTGGTAGAAATGGATACGGAGCAAAATTGTGTAATATTTTCAGTCACAGATTTACTGTAGAAACTGCCTGTAGAGAATACAAGCGATGTCTTAAGCAGGTAAAATTCTTGATTAAATTTTGCATTATAAAATGATCTTTTTTGGTTGTTTTATATTTATAAGAAAAATTGTATTTATACACAAAATTTTATTTATACAAAAAATCGTTAAAAAAATCGTAATCGTTAAATTCTGTTATATATATATTATAAAAAAATTGTATTTAAAAAAAATTCTTTCGGATTAATTATGTAAAATTTTTGAGTACTTTTGTGGTGTTCGGAGTCTGTAATAGAATTTGTTGATTAATTTCAGACGTGGGGAAATAACATGGGCAAAACTAGTGAGCCAAGAATCAAGGAGTTTGCAGGTGATGATTACACGAAAGTTACTTTCTCCCCCGATTTATCGAAATTCAAAATGACTGCTCTAGATGATGATATTGTGTCGTTAATGTCTCGTCGAGCTTTTGACGTTGCCGCATCTTGCGGAAATTCTGTAAAAGTTTACCTTAATGGTCAGAGGGTTCCTGTAAAAAGTTTCAAAGATTACATCGATCTTTATATCAAAGGAAAAGAAGATGATGTCGGTAATCCTTTAAAAATTTGCTACGAGCGATGTTCAGAACGATGGGAAGTCGCAATGACATTGTCTGATAAAGGTTTCCAACAAATGTCCTTTGTAAACAGCATTGCTACAACTAAGGTACGTTATTTCATGATTTTCATTTTACAGGCCTCTGAGTACTTTTTTTTTACTCTTGAGTATCTTTTTACTTTTGAAATGACACTCTTTACATTTTTATTTTTTTACTTATTCAATCTTAAACGGGTTCAAAACAGTTTACATTAACCTTTACAGTAACCCTTTACGTTAACAAAATGTAATTTTGTAAGAAAATACTTGTTATTTAACATGAATTGAAACTAATTATACCACTAGTCAAAATTTTGGAATCACCCTTTTCATAGAAAACTTTAAAATATTTAATAACACTTTAAAATACTTGAAAATATTTAAAAATACTTAAAATGTTTTTAAAATATTTCAAAATACTTAATACTATTTTAAAATACTTCAGAGTACATCAGAATAATTTCCAAATACTTCAAAATATTTACAAACACTTAAAAATATTTCAAAATATTTCAAAATACTTAAAACTACTTTAAAATACTTTAAAATATTTTTTAATACTTCCCAATACTTTAAAATATTTACAAATTCTTAAATTTAATTGTTATTTTTATACTAAATGAATATTTTCACAATTTTCTTATTATTTTTAGAATAACTTTTCATGCTTGCATTTTACATGAATAAAATCTTACTCTAATTTTTATAAATTCAGTTATCATATTTTACCTTTTAAACAAAATTTTTAACTTTAAAATACTACTTAAATACATTATTTTTTTTATAAACAAAATTGTAAAGATTTATTATTCTTATAGTTTTAAACAAATATTTTTATTTCCTTTTTCACATTTTTCTTACTTTTATTTATTATTTATTTTTTATTTTACCTTATTGCATTAATTTCTTACTTTTCCTTTTATTTATTGTTATTCCATTAATTAATCTGTTGTTTTATTTTACGATAATTTAATTTTTAGGGAGGTCGTCATGTCGATCACGTAACAGACATGATTGTGAAACAATTAACAGAGACATTGAAGAAAAAGAATAAAGGAGGCATTGCAATTAAACCCTTTCAGATCAAGAACCATATGTGGATTTTTGTCAATTGTCTTATCAATAATCCAACATTTGATTCACAAACTAAAGAGAATATGACTCTTCAGGCTAAGAGTTTTGGATCAAAGTGTACCCTTACTGAAAAATTCATAACCAGCGTAAGTAATTTGGAATTTATTTGAAATGATTAATTTTAATTACAAAAATAATTATTATTAGTATACGCTTATTAGTATATACTAGTATACGTTTGAATAGATCACTAAGTAAACATTAAAATACTTTTGCAGGTAACGAAAATAGGAATCGTCGAATCTGTTCTCTCATGGGCGAAATTTAAAGCCGACAGTCAACTGCAGAAATTAGGTTCAAAATCGAAGCAAAGCAAGCTTAAAGGTAACTTTTTATTGCAATTGTAGTCTATTTAATCGTGATTTATATTTTATTTTTATTATATTATTTTTTTGTTTCATTATTTTTTATTATTTTATTAATTATTTTATTATACTTTTGTTTTATTATTTTTTTATTGTATTATGTGTTTAGTTTATTATGTTTTTATTTTACTATATTCCTTCGTCGTACAGGAAGTTTTGTGACAATAGTGAAACGAAATTTAATTTATATATAGCTATAAATAATTACAGTTTTTTCTAGAATAATTTTTTTATATATATTAATTTAGAAAATAATTTAAAATTAGTTTTAGTTTAGAAATAATTTAAAAATATTTTCTAGGTATGCCAAAGTTGGAAGACGCCAACGACGCAGGAACGGGAAGGTCCATGGATTGTACCTTAATTCTAACTGAGGGAGACTCAGCCAAAAGTATGGCTGTAGCTGGACTTGCAACTCTTGGTCGTGACAAATACGGTGTCTTTCCATTAAAAGGTTTGCAAAACACATTTAAAACAAAATGCCACAGGTCTCGCATTGTACACAATTTTTGCAACTCTTTTTAAAACAAATGCACCTTTTTGCAATTAGAAACTAAAAGTTTTGCTCTTGGATTAAAATTGTTTAAACTGAATAAAATTTGCCCATAATAAAGTCGTTTTATTAGTTTCTGTAAAATACATATTGTAAAAATAGTGTAATTGAAATTAAAAAATAATATGTAAATATTATATAAATTATATGATTATATAAATATATGGTATTTTAGCTTTTTATATACATACATATATTATAATAATTTTATTACCAAATGTTTTATCATTTTTAGGTAAAATCCTGAACGTCAGAGAAGCGACTCACAAGCAGATTCTTGAAAATGCTGAGATAAATAATTTGATTAAAATCATTGGGCTGCAGTATAAGAAAAAATACGAAACCAGAGAAGATATGAAAACTTTGCGCTATGGAAAAATGATGATTATGACTGATCAGGATCAAGTTAATATTATTTTATTCATTACATTATAGTTTTGTTATCTATCTTTTCAATTCTAATTTTAATTGTTAATGTAATTCTAGGACGGTTCGCACATTAAAGGGCTTTTGATTAACTTTATTCATCATAATTGGCCCTCTTTATTAAAGCTGGATTTCTTGTTGGAGTTCATCACACCTATCTTAAAAGCTACAAAAGGAAATCAATCAAGAGCTTTCTATTCCTTACCAGAATATGAAATTTGGAAGAGAGAAACGGAGAACTTTCACACTTATAACATCAAATATTACAAAGGTTTCTTTTTTCATCATTATATTATGATTAACAATAATTTTAGGATTTATAACAATAAATAATTATTCTATAAACTTAAAATGTTTATATTTTTATAAATTTATGAGGATTTAGTCCACAATGTTTACAGCAGAAAAGATGCAGGAAAAACATTAATTTATTAATTTAAAATTTTATAATTAATTTTTTGTTCTCAATTTATAGAATAATTTGAATTAAATGTATGAATATAAAATAGCTTTAATACTATCTGACATTTAGTTTACAATGTATAAATTAAGACGAATCATTGTTGAATTATTCTTTATTCTTATAAAATATGCGGGCTACAAATTAGAAATTTTGTTTCAAATTACCAAAGGTATAAATTAAGAATAATTTCCTGAATCGTTTTTACTATAAACGTTGCGCATTGTACATAAATGTATTAAAATTAATTATTATTAATAAGCTTGTAATCTCATTTATAATTCTCTTAATTTCATAACGATATAAAATTATAACGTGCAATTAATTACTTTTTACAGGTTTGGGTACTTCCACTACCAAGGAAGCAAAGGAGTACTTCCAAGACATGGCGAGACACAAGATAAAATTCAAGTACGAAAGCGAACAGGATGATCAAAGTATTATTATGGCTTTCAGTAAAAAGTGCGTCGATCAGCGAAAAGACTGGTTGACTAATCACATGGAAGAGACTAAGAGGAGAAAAGAAAGTGGATTGAGTGAGAGATTTTTGTACCAAAAAGACACTCGCGCCGTGACTTATTCAGACTTTGTTAACGTTGAATTGGTTCTGTTCAGTAATTACGATAATGTAAGATCAATACCAAATATGATGGATGGATTAAAACCTGGTCAAAGAAAAGTTATGTTTGGTTGCTTCAAACGTAATGACAAGAAAGAAGTAAAAGTTGCTCAGCTGGGATCATCCGTTTCGGAAATGTCAGCTTACCATCACGGTGAAGTTTCGCTTATGGCAACAATTGTAAATTTGGCTCAAAATTTTGTTGGTTCTAATAATATCAATTTGTTGGAACCACGTGGTCAGTTCGGTACTAGGTTGACAGGTGGAAAAGATGCCGCCAGTCCCAGATACATTTATACAAAACTCAGGTAATTTACTTTTGCACATCAGTCTGTTTAGTTCTAATCTGTCGGATGGATTTAGCAAATTTCAGAGATCACAGTCGTTTTTTCGATCAATTTTACCTGCAAAAGGGGATTTTCGAAAGAAGAAAAAAAGAGTGATATTGTAATATTTCAACCTTATTTTCACGAAAATTCATTTTTCCCTAGAATAGCTGTTTTATTTAAAGTATTTTTGTTTGTTCAATTTTTTTACGTGAATTAAGACAACAGGTTATTTTTCTTTATTTTTCAATATAAATTAAAAATAAAAATAAATTTTAAATTTGTTTCTTTACAAACACTCTACAATAAAGTTTTAATAAGTTAATCTTTTCGTGGTTTTTAAAAAAATAATACATAGTATTATATATTTAAATTTATTGTACTGTACAATCAAATATGATATGTGTTCTAATAAGCATTTACAAATTTAAAACACGTTAGTCAACTTCTTGCTTTTAGTTTAAAAGAAATTGATTGTCTTTCATAATTTTCTACAGAATTTAAATTACTAATGGTATATTTTTAAATAGTAATATTTTTAAATCTTTTTATACTTTATTTAATACTTAAAATACTAATATTTTTTAGTACTTTGAACTATTTTGAAGTAACTTTAAATATTTTAAAGTATTTATTAAAGTTTTTAAATCTTTTAAGTATTTTTAAATATTTGGAAGTATTTTAAAATGATTTTAAGTATTTTAAAATATTTTGAAGTATTTTAAAGTACTCTGAAGTATTTTAAAGTACTCTGAAGTAGTTTAAATATCTTTAAAATATTTTAAAATCTTTGATACCTTATTTAATACTTAAAATACTAATATTTTAAAAGAATTCGAAATATTTTGAAATATCCTTAAATATTTTGTAGTGTTTTTAAGTGTTTTTAAGTGTTTTTAAATATTTTGAAGTATTAGGAAGTATTGGGAAGTATTTGAAAATATTTTGAAGTAGCTTAAAGTACTTTTAAATATTTTAAAATATTTTTAATTATTTTGATGTATCCTTAAACATTTGAAGTATTTAAAAGTATTCTAAAATATTGTAGAGAAATTATAAAAAATAATACTCATTGAAAAATAGAGTAAAAGAGAGAAAAATACTTGATTCTAGGTGTTTTAGGGAATTTTCTTTAAAAAAAAAAAGTGGAACACAAGAAGATTAAGAAATGGGAGGAATTGTGATCCTTGAAAGTTTTTAGATTTCAATTTTTCAAAAAAAAATGTCATTTAAGAGTACATTTGTAATTACTTTAATAAAAATAAATAAATTATTTAAATACATTACTTTAATAAAAATACATTAAAATAAATGTTTGTGAAATTTTAGAAATGTATTGTATATAGTAAACACGGTAATTAATACAAATGTAATGAAAGTTTATGCAAATATATTTAATGATCTATTTTATATCTACAGTCCTTTGGCGCGTTTCATCTTCCACAAGGACGATGATGCTCTTCTGAGACACGAGTATGACGAAAATAATAAAATTGAGCCAGTTTTCTATGTACCTATTATACCAATGGTGCTTGTAAATGGTGCAGATGGTATTGGAACCGGTTGGATGACCAAAATTGCCAATTATAATCCATACGAAATCTTAGCTAATTTGCGAAGAATGATGGATGGTGATGAACCGAAACCCATGGTAATACTTTTTCTTGATTTTTAACGCTCAAATATTTTTTAATTTTACTTTTAAAATTTAGAATTTTCTTTAATTATTCGAATATTTTGTTTTTTTTTTTTGTAATTTTGATAATCTAATTAGAAAACTGTTTTGACAAAAATTTTAATGCATCATTTACCTGTTATGTACTTATTTGTTTATTGTTATATTATAATTATATTGAAATCTTTTAGGTCCCATTTTATAAAAACTTCAAAGGAAATATCGAACACTGTGGAGAATATAGATACGTAATCAGTGGAGAAATTTCCATCATTGGACCTGACAAAATTGAAATAACCGAATTGCCAGTCGGAGTGTGGACACAAACCTACAAGGAAAATGTTTTGGAACCAATGTTACATGGTTCTGAAAAAACTCCAGCTGTTATTACGTAAGAATGGATTTGATCTAGTTTGATCTAATTTGACCTAATAGGATTTGAATCCTAAAGTTGCTTTTTTGCTGAATTTTTAGAAAACGAAGTTTATTTACAACTGGTATTGAAAATAAATTTATTTTTCGTTTCCAGAGATTATAAAGAGTATAATACAGATGAAATTGTTCATTTTATTGTAACAATGAATCGCGATAAATTGGCCGAACTAGAAAGGGACGGACTTCATAAAGCCTTTAAATTACAAACTACCATATCAACTACATCGATGGTATGTGATCATGTTTTCTTAATAATTAACGTTTTCGTCTAAAAAGTGAATAATTTTAAATAATGAATCTACTAGCACGAGAGAAAAAATGAGACTCAAAATTTAATATTATTTTCAGTGTGCCTTTGATAATAATCAATGTCTGAAGAAATACGACAATGTTCTTCAAATTATGCAAGTTTTCTATAAAGTCAGAATGGAGTTGTACCACAAGAGAAAAGAATACTTGGAAGGAATATTGCAAGCAGAAGCCTCGAAAATTTCTAATCAATGCAGGTTTATACTTGAAAAGTGCGATGGATCTTTAGTAATTGAAAATAAAAAGAAAAAAGACATGATTGCAGAACTCATACGCAAGAAATATGACTCAGATCCTGTTCTCGCTTGGAAAATGGCTCAAAACAGAGAAGAAGTTCTGGTTAGTATTCATTAATAAATTCTTTATTTTTTATATTTCCTTACATGTTTCTCTAACCAATTCCATCTGTTGTGCTGCATTCTTGTTCAAACATGTGAGTAAACAGTAAATCATATTAAAATTGAATATATAATAATATAATAAATCGAATCGATTTGACTTACTTTTAGGTAGACTTAGATATTCAGTAGAATAATTATTCAGAATTTCTACAAATTCTTCTTCGTAACATTCCATGAGGTTTCCATGAGAAAAATAGAAAAATTTCCATGATATTTTTTTTAATGTATTTTTTAATTATAAAATGAATTTTTGAATATTTTGTAAGGATTTAAATTACTTTTGAATTAATGAAAGGTTTTTAAAAATAATTTTCTATAGAATTTAAATTACTCAAGATAATAATAATAGATAAGATAATAATCTTTAATTTTGAAACTATTTAAGATATTTTGAAAGATTTTTAAATATTTTCAAGAAATTTTAAGTAGAATAGAATTTATTTTAATTGATGCTACAATTATGTTTACATCATCGTCAGCCTTTATATACAACTCCATCTCACAATAAGTAATTTTAAGTATATTTAAATATGTTAAAGTATTTTTAAATTTTCTTAAAAATATTTTGAAGTATTTTGAAGTGTTTTTAAAATTAAAAATACCTTGGAGTATTGGGGAATCTTTGGAAATAGTTTGAAGTAATATTAAGTATTTTAAAATATTTGAAGAATTTTTAAATATTTCGAAATAATTTGAAGTATATTTAAATATATTGAAGTATTTTAAGTTTTTTTAAAATTATATGGAAGCATTTTAAAATATTTTTAAATATTTTTAAATAATTTGGAGTATTGAAAAGTATTTGGAAATATTTAAAAGTATTACTAAGTATTGTGAAGTATTTGGAAATATTTTAAAATAATTTTAAATTTTTTGAAGTATTTTGAAATAATATTTGAAAAATTGAACGTTTGACGTCAAAAATTCTGGGAAAATTTAAATCAATATTTTGAAATAATTTGAAGTATATTTAAATATTTTGAATTGTTTTTAATTACTTTAAAGTATATTTTAATATTTTGAAATATTTTGAAATATTTATAAGTATTTTTAAATATTTTGAAGTATTGGAAAGTATTTGGGAATATTTTGAAGTATTTAGAAGTATTTGAAAATAGTTTAATGTAATTTTAATAAATTGTAATAAATGTGTTTTAAAAAAATATGTAAAATATGTAAAATATGTAAATTTGTATTATTTTGTTCGTTGAATGCATTTAAATGAAATTTTTTATAATTTTCTAGGAGGAAGTGACCGAGAATGCCGAAGAAGAAGAAGTGACAGCAACACAGATTCAATCAGAAAACTTTGATTATCTTCTTGGCATGGCCATGTGGAATTTGACAAAGGAAAAGAAAGATGCATTGCTCAAACAAAAGGAAGAGAAACTTACTCAATTGAGAAATTTGCAAGGACGTACAGCAGAATCTCTTTGGAAGGAAGATTTAGACAATTTTGAGAAAGAGTTGAAGAAAGTAAATAAACGTTTCATTGACATATTAATAAAGTTTATAGCTGTTTCTTTAAAGAATTATACTAATTATGTGTTCTTTTGTACTTATAGTTGGAAAAGAATGAAGAAGATGAAATGAGGAAAACCTATAAAAGTATAAAGAAACCACCACCGAAATTCTACAATGGTGATTCCCGCAAAATTGATCCAATCATCGATGGCGAGTTAAAGAAAAAAATTGAAAAAGCTGACATTGTTACAAAAGATAAAAAGGAAGGAATAAAGAAACAACCCAGGGTAAGTGACTTTATATTTTCACGAACCTAAAGTTTATTACTTCTTGTGCAGAGCTTTGAAAGTAAATCTTAAAGTTTTTTCCCTCGTAACGTAATAACTTATCTTATATGTGTACATGGCCTTTCTAACAAAAATGGTTTGTCTAAAATTTCTTCTTTTAATTTGCGGGTTGTATTTATTAAATAAATGAACAAATATTTAAATTTTTCGATTTTGCTGTGTTGTAGATAAAGAAGGAAAAAGAAGAAAAGGATGAATTTGATGCGATGGTTGAAAGTAATGCCAAGAGTCTTGAAGATAGACTTGGAAGTTCGCCAGAAAAAATTGATAAGAAAGGCAAGAAAGGAGGTAGGTTTGCAAATTTTTGTCCTATAAATTACGATATAAATTTATTTAATAAACTATGTGTTTTAGGTGGCAGGCAAACAACACTTCCGTTTAAACCAGTTAAGAAAACTAAAAAGAAATATTCCACTAGCGATGAGAGCGATGAAGACGATGATGACGATGACATAGATTTTGAAAGTCTTTCGCCGCCACCCCCTCGCGCAAAACGTAAGTTTTCATTACTTTAGTTTCATCAATTTAAACTTCATTAAATTATGTGTAATTTTAATTTCATTACATTATGTCATTTTAATTTCATTAAGTTATATGTAATTTTAATTTTATTAAATCATATGTAATTTTAATTTTATTAAATTATATGTAATTTTAATTTCATTAAATTATATGTAATTTTAATTTCATTAAATTATATTTAATTTTAATTTCATTAAATTTGAAGAATTGTGGATTTTAATTAAATTGAAGTTTTTTTAATTGTACTGAATTTTCTTTTTCAGCAAGTTCAGAAGAGCTTTTTGATTCATTAGTCAACAATTCTTCACCCGATGAAAAACAATCAAAACCTCTTATATTATCTTCTGGAGAAGACTCACCTGTGAAACCTGTTGCGAAAAAAGGTAAACGTTTAGAAAGAACAAAAATGTATTAAACAAAAAAATAGTAATGAAGAAAATATTCAGAAAAAATTACAGAAAACAAATAGAAGAAAACAAATTAAAGAAAAACAGAAATTTCATAAATTTAAAAAAAAAGTTTTGTTTCCCAATAGAGTAAAAGTACCGACTTTTGCAATAATTTCTGACATTTTAAAGTATTTTTCTAAATAATAATTTGATTTTGCAGCCCCGAAAAAGAAAGCCGAAAACGGTGGTGGTGCTAAGGGACCTAAGAGACCGCGAAAGAAGAAAGTCGTCAAGTCCTCTGGTTCTGAATCAGATGATATTTTCGAAATTAAAACTAGCCCTGTAAGTACTATTTTTTGTATAGGTACTAAAGATGCTTAAAATTGGTTCATTGGATATACTTTTTCGTTAGAAAATATTAAGGAACAATTTTTTATATTTTAATCTTTCACAAAAATATATTTGCACTTATTTTTTATATTTTATAATTTACTAAAATTTAAATAAAATAAACATTAAATCAGGAATTGTATATTTTTTGTTTTAATTAATTTTATTATATCATTAAATACTCAGACTTTAAATTTGAATAAATTCATATTGTAATTTTTATGTTTTTGAAATATAAATTGATATCTAATTTTTAGTGTCTAATAAAAAATGTATTTGTTATTTTATTTTGTTAATGATATTTTAGACTAAGAAGCGAAAGAAGAATTCTGATTCAGAAGATGGAAATATGTCAGACAGTTCTCCTCCACCACGCACAACAGCAAGACGCGCTCGAAAACCAGTGTCGTATGCCCTTAAATCTGATGACGGAATGAGCGATTCCGATTAAGGGCTAAATTATAATTAGATCTAAATACTACTTAAAACACAAAAAAGTAATAATATCTAAATAATACTTACCTGTATGACTTTGTTTAGGTCGTATTTTTAATACTTAAAAACTTACCGAAACAGTATGACTTGTGACAAATGAAAAATTGTTCACAAACTGCTTGCAGTTGAGAGTATCAACTCGTGTATAAGCAGGTCATTATAATGTATCGATAAGGCGAATAATCGTGAATATTTCTTTGGTAGTTTTAATATTTTACAATTATTTCTTAGTTGAAACATTTCCAATTTTGCTTTGTGTTATTTTGTACGTATTTAATTTAATGCAATTTTATATTAATTTTTCGATAATTCATTTGGGATTCTACGTATAATTCACAGTTCACATTTCTTATAAATTATTGTTTTATCACTCTGTGCTGTGTTTCGAAATTAGTTGTACTTCTTTTTGCTTTTAGAGTCAATTTAAGAGTTTCTTTAGAAACATTGTATTACTACGAACGGTCAATTTTATTGTCCGCAAAATACTCGAAAATAAAATGAATGTATTTGTAATTTTTTATTTGTTTATTTTAGTCTCCCGTTTCTATTTTCTATATTTTGTAACTTTGAAGAAAGGATACAAACATGCAAAACATCGATAGAGCATACAAAGCTGATTTTTCATTTTATTTTCTATTTATCACGCTAATGTACTTCGATTGGTATTATCAAAGAAACTATTTTAGTAGGATTTAATAATGTACGTTAAAAAATAAAAGGGTATGCAAAAATAATAAAATAAACTTGTACCGAGCGCGGACAAAGCTATATACGGTACTGCATTTTAATCCCTTAAAAATAATGGTATTTTTAACATAATTTTCAGAAGAAAAATAACGTTTTTCAAATTATTATTTAATTCAATTCTTGCTCTACAATTTTATGTTTGAGTATTGTTTAAAATTTGTCAAGTTCAGAGTGAGATACGTTTTCCAATAAAAGATTTATCGACTTGTAAATCTCAGGCTCGAACCTAGAGAAGCACGTGCCCCCGGCGCCAACTTCATGGGGGTACAAAAATGCTTATGGCTTACAAAAGATATTTATTTTTTTTAAAGAACTTTTAAAATTTTCAGCGAAACCTTTTAAAAAAGAAAAATGGCGGCAAGTTACATTTTTGACCCCTCCATTCTAAAATTGTAGATTCGGACCTAGAAAATCTGCGTCACTATTCATAGAGTTAACTGTACTCTGATTTTCCAAATGTACAGTCCCGGCCATTAATGCCTTTCTTTTTTCCACTAGAAAATTTCTACTCAGCGAGTTTCTTTCTATGTAGTTTTATTCAATGCCCATTAGAAATGTTAAGGCATAGAATGAAATTACATAGAGAGAAACTCGATGAGTAGACACTTTCTAGTGGAAAAGAGGAAGGCATTAATGGTCGAGACTGTACAAAGTGTCCCAAAAGTTGGCATAGCGTTCCAAATCGTTGGGATATTATCTTGCAGACCTTGTGTAATGAAATATGCAAGAAAGTTTTGAATTTATTAAAAAATTACGCGTTTCAGGCCTTAGGGTGACGTCCCATGACTACGTTTTTCTTTGCGTTTTATCACTAGACAATAAGTAAAAGAGAGACGCAAGTATATGTTTGTCATTTGCACACTCATGGCCTAGTGATAAAACGCAAAGAAAAACGCAGTCATGGGACGTCACCATTACATGATTTGTATGAGAGAGTAGAAAGAGATAGCATTCTAGTGTTCTTTTTCTTTCTAATTTATAACCTCCCCTAAAACTCTTGTCTAAATCCGCCACTGCCTGTTACAGTGCTAAAAGACGTTTCCCGAATCTCGATTGAAGAATTACCAGAGTCGCTTTAGCTTTAAATCGAGAATGAAAAGCGATAGTTAAAGGGCTCAAAGAGTTTGAGGAGAAAGAGAGAGTGACCCTGGAAAATGGTATTGATTAAAGGGCTTGCTCGGAGAGCTGGAGGGATTGTCGGCTCGCGAAACTCTTCTCTAGAGTCATGTGGTCCAAGAGAGGGGATGGACTTTTAAAGCGCTCAGAGGGCGAGGAGCCAAAACGCTTACGAACGAAATTCGCTAGCAACTTCAACAAATTGTTGTTTAAAAAAAATTATTTCATGATTTTTGAAAATATTTTTTTGTTTTCCATCTAAAATATATGTTTTTAGGTTTTTTTAAATATAGTTTTCACTTACATTTTGTAAAAATAATTCGACAACAATTTCGTGTTTCAACAATAGGTTCACGAGTTCATTTTAAACAAAAAGTCACGTGACAAAACATTCAAAAACATTGAAAGAATTTCAGATTCAGAATCACGTGCTTTTGTTTCGCTTATGGGGTCGTCCATAAACTACGTAGCTCTTTAGAGGGGTGGGGGTAGTCCACTCTCACTTCCTCCTAAAACATGTCCACTCGACTGACGCTACTACCTATTCTTTATTTATTTTTATTTTCATATTCTAAATTTCAAAAATCTCTTTTGCATATTTTATACATGAAAAGGAATATGTATCAATCAGAGACGTAGCCAAGGAGCGTTTGGGGCCCCCGACTGAAATCTCAACCTTTCCCGAAAATCTTTCTGGCTACGTCCCTGGTATTAATATTATAAAAATTGTGTCCCCCTGACTGCGTAACGAAATATAACAAATATTTTCGACCCCTCACCCCAGTTCTCATTAACATTTCGTAATTTGTGTTTTAGTTTAGTGGTGTTCATTGGTGTCAAACACCTTCGGGCCACCATTTATCGTCTTTTTCTTTGACTGTTCAGAACTGTTTGCTAAAAGTCAAGGATTGACTGACTGTCTTCCTGACTTTAGCAGACGACAGCTAGTCAAGAAAACAATCGACAATAGTCCAGTACTGCAACAGTCAAAGACGGCTTCCTTGAATTCTAGCAATCAGTTGTCAACAGTCAAAGAAAAAGGCGAAAAATGTTGGTCTGTCTCAAAATTATGACGTTTGACAGTCAAGTAAATTTTAAATGACTTATTCTTTCCGTGCACCCTTACTTGAATGTTATTTTTTCATATACCTGTAGAGACGAATTAGCGGACTTTTAAAAAGAGGGTCTGGAATCTTTCGGCTCCAAGCGAACTGCGGATAATAGTGTCTGGAGCATACGTGGGGGACCTTGTTTTCCTGGAAAGTGGTCATTTCCATGAACGGCCCTATTGAAATATGTAAGTGTCTGTGTTTGCAGATTGTAATATTACAATTGTAATCATTGGCTTTGTAGATATCTACAAAACCAGATATTTTGTATAAAAATAATTAAAATATTTAATCTCAAAATTGTGATCAATAATTAATGCATTATAATTTCTGCATTAAATTATAAACAGATTAAGTCATATACCGGACTTGAACATCACTGCTCCTGGACCCGCTGGATTTCAAAGCTAAACCACCACGAGGAAATCCTTCTCCCCACTGCACTTTGCTCCCTTCTCTGTCTCCCTTCAGCTCTTTCACTTGTTCTCCTAAGGCTTTCATGTGTACGTGTGTGTGTTCGCGGAGCGAATGCCTCCCGGTTTCTGCCCCCGACGAAGTGACGAACGAACCCAAAGATACGAGAAAGAGCAGAGGCAGGAGGCAACATACAACAGTCGATGTCTGCCGGTCGCTGGTCGTACGCCTGTCGCGAATTCTCCCTCAAAACGTTTTCTAACCTAGTTGATAGAGTTCCGCGTTAACCGGTCGTGCAACACGCCTTCAAAAGGGAAAACCTTTACTTTTTACCAGGATTCATCTCATCTTTTTGTGGAACGAATGATCGGTGAGTATCAATATTTACTTTTCACTCACAATGGGATTTCTTTATGTTTACATTTTCATTGTTGTCAATTCAGTCCAAAACAAGTGGTATTTAAGGAGGTGTAAGCTAAAATAGATTCAGGGATTAATACTATCTAATCAATTACATGAGTCAATATTTGTAATTCATGTTTTATTTTCTGCACTTAAAACGTTTGTAAATAAAAGGTTAATAATCGGGTTCGTAAACTTATGAAATGTTCTTAAAATTACTTTGTATAAAAAGTTTTGATTTCATAACATGCTTAATTCATAAAATAAATGTTTACATTCACAGTTGTTTATTTAAATGTGGCATAATGCACATATTAAAATGTTTTCAAATAATTTTAAACGCGAGTAATTATGGTTCCATAATAAGGAAAATGTCATTATATTTCCTGAATTTTAGGAAATGATTATTTCTTTGTCATAATTGTTTTCCTTGTTTTATCATCTACTCTCTATTCAAAAAGTAAATGTAACATTCTGTTATGCAAAATTTTTAAGAATTGTCCGATTGTCGGTAATAATTGAATTTTTACTTAACTTTTACTTTCTTTTAATATATCGTGGGATTAAACAAGAACAAAATATTTTTACTCTTTTTATTCTTGAATTTTTAACAATTAATTATTTTGTAATTAACGTTTATAGCGTCTTCTTTTTTGCTTTTTTTTTCATTTTTTTGCTTTTTTTTGCTTTTAAGAAAGCATTTTCTTTATTTTCTAAAAATTAATAATAATAGAAATGAAATGATAATAGAAATTTAATAATAAAAATATAATAATAATAAAAGTTTGTAATAATTAAAATATAATTAAATTAATTTATAATTAATTTTCATCTAAAGGAATATTTTCCAAATTTTAAACCAAAGTCCAGAAATATGTGTGTGTGTGTGTGTGTGTGTTACGCTTATTACTAAACAGGATATCTCGACTACACATGGACCGTTTGTAATAAAATTTGGTAGGTTTATTACACTCATAAAAATCTGAAAACTGTTGCAGGGATTTTTAGAAATAATTAATCAAAACGTTTTAAACTCATATTTTTTTCAAAAACGAAACGAATCGATTGACCTATATAAACATTTTACCAGAAATTGATAAAAGAAACAGCAATATATTTTTTATTGTTTTATGAGATTTAAAATTTTTATCAGAACTTCTAAAATTTAATTTTTTCAAATATTATTCTTTTAAAAAAAGATAATCAACATAAAGAAACGATTCGATTGTAACGATAATTGTAAGTAAATTTTTCCAATTTTTTTATAAATTTTTCCAAAAAAAATCGCAATTTTTATGTTCCGAACGTTCAAATGTACAAAAATATTGTCTGTAATATTTGTTTTTATTCAAAATAAGAAATTAAAAAAATATTAAAAATATTTTTTTTATTGGCTAAAAATATTGTTTTTAATACTAAATAGCTGCCTAAATGGTAACATTGTTTGAATAGATATTCCTAGATAAAAGCTAGATCTTTCTATTTGTGTATAAAAATAAAAATAAATTTTGTTTTGTTTTAATTACTAAATCTAGTCTTTAAATTAACGAGTCATTGTCTTGAGGGTATAACAAAAGTCCATAAAAGAGCGAATGATTGATATATTAAAAGAAAAAAGTGTCCTCTTGAGGTATCATTTTTGAGCGCCACATAATTATTTTTTAAGAGGAACAATAACGAGGGCTCTTGAAACATACAAGGGCTTGATAAAGAAGTGCATAGACCATAGAGTAATTAATAAGTTACTCCCCCTTAAAGAGGACAATTGAACTCCCCTTCAATTTATTGCGCACGCGCTCATTTGATTTCAAATCTTTCATGTTGATTTGCACTGACAGATACATATGAAAACTACTGATATGCATAAGAAAAAAACACGTTTTCGTAAATTTGACATACAATTTTTTAATATTTTTTTAAAATTAGTAACCCATATTTCTCTTCAAAAGTGAACATAAAATGAAACTTTTGAATTGAGTTAAAATAAAACTTATTGGACTATTTTTTATAGAGTTCTAAAACCCAAAAATGAAAACCCAAAATTAAGAAGAATGATTTTTTTGCTCTCTTGCATTTTGTATTAAAAAAATGTATTTTTAAGAAACAAAATGCATCACTGTTTTCTTTAATTTTTTTCTTTAATTTACTATAAATTAATTTACTATAATTTACTATAAACCTGTAGGGAATATCTAAGAAATTGGTAATTAACAATAATAAATTGTTTAAACAATTAAAATATTATTGAAAACAGTAAAACGTTTTGTTTTGTTTAAACAAACTTTTAATACAAAATGCAAGAAAAAAATTGATATCTTCTTAATTTTTCATTTTTTCTCATTTTTGTTGGGTTTCAGGACCCTATTAAATAGTCCAATAAGTTTTATTTTAACTCAAGTTAACAGTTTCATTTTATGGACACTTCTAAAGAGAAATATGGGTCACTATAATTAAAAAAATAATATTACAAAATTTTATGTCAAATTTACGAAAACGTGTTTTTTTATAGGATTCCAATGTGAATTTTCAATGCCTTTGTGGCATGGGTAATATTGAACAAGAAAAGAATAGAAAAATACGTGTCTCATCTTTTTTGCCATAGAATAAAATCAGGGGGTAACATCATCATTTTTTAGTTTGTTTTAGCCCCATTTTCAATAAAGGATTCAATTTATGGTTCAATCTTTTTTTATAAGAACTGAATTTCGCATGGACTACATGTAATTATTGAAACTCAATTTTTAATTATTACATTAATCCGTCTGATAAACAATCATTTTTCATCTTACGTAGAGAAATTGATTTTGATGATAAAAAGATGTCGCAAAAGAGATTTTTTATGTTACTCCGTACAATCTATGTAGATAGTAAGAGATTATGGAATTGTAGCGCACTAAATATCGGTGCTATCGGTACCGTCATTATAATCGGTACAATCATTATAATCACCTATGGGTATATAAAAAAGTGGTAGTGCATTACTATTTCTTTCTCCTCTCACAATCAGTGTACAAGAATATTGCTAGGTAATGTCTTATCAGTAAAATTTTCGAGTCAAATTTTTGCTTACGCAAATGAAAATAATGACGCTACAGTAAAATAAGATGCCATTATATCCATGGAGTGAAATTTATACCTTGTATTTAGATGTTTAAGTTGGTCCTTTACGAAGATATATACCATAATTTACGAGGAAATGGAGGGGCAATCAAAAACCAGCCGACACTATAAACTACATAAACGATTACATTGATTTTATGACCACTACTCACGAACTTAAGAGAACAGTCTTAAAACATTCTATTAGATGTAAGCATACATATGTACCATAAAGCAGTTATTTATATTTTAAATCACATCAAATCCAGTTTTTTATTTGCCTTAAAGTGACAATTTTGTCTTCTCTGTAACACTTTCTGGTGTTTCTTGTACAATTTAAAAATTATGACTTAAAAGCCTATATTATAACTTAAAAACTTATTGTAACTTAAAATCTTACTGTAACTTAAAACCTGATAACTCAAAACCTTATTATACTTAAAATCTTATTGTAACTTAAAACCTAATTATAACTTAAAAACTTTACAATTGAGATAGTTTCTCTGGTCCAAAATCATGTATACATATATAGATGATACTTTTAATTCGTATTTTACTTTACTTCTTTTTGTTGTACTATAATTAGCTAAAATTTTAACGAATAGTAAGTTCAATATTGACCATAAATGAAGAAAATATCGCAAAAGTGTAGAAAGGCCGTTGTCCGATGCCTTAGAAATTCTTTAATGACTTTATGTCGTACATATGTATACTGCACGGTTCACACCAACAATAACTTCTACTTTAAGAGATAATAATCTTGATTTGCTGATACAGTTTTCATATATGTTATACAAGAATCGGTATATAGCCGCAAGAATGCACTCGTTCAAAGAAACGATCATAAAACGTTTCCAATCTGTTCAAATTTCAAACTTTAAAAAATTATCTTATAAAAATTTAGTTTATTGAATTTTACAAAACTTTTTGTATTCTTGGATATATTAATTCACAAATTTAATTTTATATGATGTACAGAACAGTTTTGTAAAATCTACGAATATTTCAGAACAACTTAGAAAATTATATAGAAATGTTGTAACCAGTTTAGTACTTGCTAGCAAAATTTTCCTGCTCTGTACATCATATAATATTAATTTTGTGAATTGATATATCCAAGAATACTAAAAAGTTTTGTAAAATTCAATAAACTAAATTTTTCCGTGTACACGAAATGATTTTCACCCATTTTTTGAAAGTTTGTACCATTCATTTACGTTACATTTTTATATTAGTTTACCCATATGTATTATTTTATGTATTATTTTATATTTATGCATATTTTTAGACATTATTAAAAAAATTATAGATATTACTTTATTCTTGATCCATGTAAATTATAAATCCATTTATAATTTACATATTTTTATATATTTACCTATAGGTAGTTAGGTAATTAGGTATTCACCGATAAATACCTATAGGTAAATAAATAAAAATATGTATAAATATATATGACTGAATATTTTTACCTATTTTTATACCAAATGAAACTTATGTTTCTGTATTCATTAAGCCCATATAAGTTTTCTCCGAGAGAATGCCAGTTTTTTTTAATGAAATTAATTGATGCCATTTCAAATTTAGATGCCTGTCCCAATTATAAAATTTTATTATATGATAGTTTAAGTTGTGAAGAGTAATTCATTTATACTTTCAACTATTTATTACATACACTCACAGTCACGCCTTTTATTTGTGTACACTCGTATTAGCTTTTTCCACACATTAGCGGGACATCCAAGTATCCACACACACTTGTGTTTCTTGGTCACGCTCCAAAACGGTCTTATTACTTCAATCTTATTACACCTAACGGAGAATTACTATATTACTCTCCTGTGTGAGGGACGATTTCTTTAATATTGCTAAAATCACGCCTTCGATCCTATAACAATGGTGCTGTTCGCAGTTTATCTTTTAATGGCCACATAAACAATTTTGCGTTCGAAACTTTGAAGGCGTAATGGAAAACTTGCTATTTTCATGTATCTTAACTTTTAACACTTTCGGATTTGATTACGTTCTTCGTTTTGTTCAGGAAAACCTTTCGAAACCCTTTTCTTGCGAATTGTTCTGCTGAATTAGGAAATTTTTAGAAATGGCTTAGAATTTTTTCCGCAATGTTATAAGTATCAAATATTTGTCTTTTATAAAAGACAAAATATTCCATCATCTCTATAGAGATCTCTCTATGATGGAATTTTTACGGAAGTTTGATCACATTTTATGGAGAAAACAAAATGTTCAATGGAATAACAATTGGATATTATATTTATATTATATATTATATATATAATATAATATAATATGATAACAATAAAATTTAATAACAAATTGGAAGATGCCTCTAAAGATCCAAGTTCCATCTTGTAATTTATCATTTTGTTTCCCAGTGTTTCTCTTTATTGTAGACCTTTCAGAAACTTGAAGATATTTTTAAACTTGTGAACTATGATTTAGGTGAACTGTTACATTGATTAATTATTGATATAAGTTTTATCAGCGTGACCTTAACGGTTAAGATGTTCTATAAAATTATTGTTGTTGTTATTTGATTATTATTTTATTTTATTTTTTTAATGGAATTGAAGTTGAAAATGTTACACGGAGAGAAAATTACAGGGAAAATTCTTGTTCTTTTCTACTAAAGGATATGTTAGTTTGTTATATAATATCTGTTCTCATATTGTTATTAATGTATATTGTATATTGCATATAAGTATATTGTTCTGTATATGTTTTTGGAAAATTGTGTTTTGAGATCTTCTCGGTTTTGGAAAATTCTGATGTTTACTATGGTAAGCAGAGAATTCAAGGCAATTTTGACATTTTGACTACGTTTCCAAATCCGAGCACAAGGATTTTTCCTGGAATTTTGTCTCCATGGATATTCTGCTTTTGTTGATTTCTTCGGACTTTTCTTTCTCTTTTGACTTGAGGATGACACATCGCATTCGGTTCGACTGCATGCAGACACTAATATAATTCTACTGCTTTATTGACGTCCTTTTTAGAATTCCAACTACAGGGTATTCGTAATCTTTCTTATCTTAAAATCTGGTCATTCTAGTCCTCTTAAGCATTTGAGACCATTTGTGTTTCCTTTTATTTTACTACATAATTTCTATAAGACTTTGCTCGGCATTGTATATATACAATTTGATTTCTAAGTTATCGATTTTTTTTAAATTAATTTTTTAATTATTAAAGTTTATAGTTAGTAATTTATAGTTATTCCTTCTAACATCGCGGATACTATTGTGTAGTGCGAAATTTAAAGAAACTTAATGTGAAGAAACTTAAATACTTTTAAATGTATGATCACACGAGAACTGTAATTAATGAAGACGTGGGCACGCTCTGTTTCTTAGATTTAATTATACATACTCTGTAAATCATGGATTTGGATTTTGACAGTTTTTCAATTTAATTTTATACTTGACAACGAGGAGCAAATTTACTTTAGATATATACTTGATGAAAATGAGGAAACGAGGAAAACGAAAACAAACAAATTAAAATTTACACTTCTCGAAATTTTTATTTTATGATGTCAAGAATTTGAAAGTGAAAATCAAAATACGTGTACTAGTTAAATTTATTGAAAAGTGATTTTAATTCACACGGCAAAACAATATAAAATAATAATAAAAAACTATGTCATATGAAATGATTTTATCATGATTGAATGAAATTGAATGAAATTATATTATTATGAAGTGATAATTTAAAAGCAAACAATTGTTCACTTTAAAGTTTCTAAAATCCTCCATTCCAGATTGCAAGACAAATGAATTAATTAACTTTTTGCAGCGCCATTTGATCAAGCAATCAAAACTACTTTTCTTTCGAAAGTCCCAAGATTTCAAAAAGATACACATTCTTAGATATGGTCCAATTCGCCACATATATTTGCACCTCAATTGCACTTATTTCTGCGAAAAAGTTTCTATAAATGAATAAGATAATACGCGATTTCAAATAACTTTGAATGTCACTTTAAAAATCAAGTTTGTGTTTCACTATTGTGAAAATCAACATAACATCTTATGTCAAAAATTGTATATTTTTTTATTTTGCAAATTTTGAAATATCGAATAGTAATTTAATTACTCATAGTTTTTAACTCAATAATCTTAACATTAATTTTATTATTATTATTATATTATTATTATATTATTAATATTATTATTATTATTATTATATTAATATTATTATTATTATTATTATTATTATTATATTAATATTATTATTATTACTATTATTATTAAATTTAATATTTCGGAGTTTTTTTGGCTTTATAAGGTCAAAATAATTTGAAAATTACATCAGAACTTTCGGAATTCCAAAACATTAAATATTACCAAAGGTCAAATTAAAGGAATAAAAGACTGATTATTGTTAAAATATTATAACTTTAAATTGTTTACAAAATCGCAAAATTAAAATGATGTAATAAAAAAATGCAGTATGTACATTTTTGTACTCGGAGAATTTTATTTTCATTTAAAATAATTGTTATATGAGAAAGCGGATAATTTGTTTTCTTAATCGATTGGATGATTACTCAAGGTTAACCTTGCATTTCAAGAAATCATTTGGCTCTTTTTATATAAAAAGTTGAAAAAATGTATTAAAGTCTGATATTGAACCTTCAGTTGGCAATTGAGGCATGACGATTGATTTTGAGAATAACAAGTTAAACGAAAAATGGACTTCATGTCATTCGATGCAGTAGGTCGAAATATTAGATTCGTATTCAGACCGAGAATGTATAATATTTTGCATAGTTACTTTCAAGTTTGTCTTTATCGCATGGTTCATTGATTTAACGCCGCAAATCAGCAATCGTACTTTTCAGTGACCACATTCACAAAAAATTTCATTAAAATTAACTTTACTGTTTTTTGTATACAGTTCATGGCAATTTGCAGAAAGTGTATAAGTTCTCCTTTTTGTATTCTTCTATAACAATAGGAAAACCGTATTATACAGGCACACTGAATACAATTATTGTAAAATTATTTAGTGGAATCAACAAACTCACTAAAGGGACAATAGAAAAATTTGTTTTTTGATTTTATTATTTTAACAAAAGTACGATACTTACGAAATCTAATTTTATTGGTCCAAAAGCACATACAGTAGCATCTTCATTAACACAAAGATGCGGTGCTATGGATTTTATAGTATATATGCTTTTGAATTAGTAGAGACAAATTCCAAAAGTAGGGGAGACCGGGGCTAAGCTGCGCATTTTGCACTTTTTGTTGTTTAACTTGGTCAATATTAAATTTAAAGAAAGCTTCTCGCACGGAAAACT
>WNHD01002393.1:0-19990 GCA_011057455.1 Ganaspis sp. Gsp50 | reverse complement strand
TATATACTACTTTAAAGTAGTATTTTGAAATTCTGCAATTGCAGAAAATACTAAGCCATTCTGCAATTGCAGAATTTCAAAATTCAAATAATGTATTTTTATAAAATACTACGAGACTCAAACAATTTTAAAGCTTACGATGTCACGTATAGTTAAATTCCAAGAAATTATAATTGCAGCCTCATGATGAAATGACCAGATGAGCAATCTTGCTCTAATTTTAAAGACGGCTTATATGATGAAAGTAATGACCAATTAGAGTGTAGAGACTTCAATTCTTCGACCAAGATTCGCGTGACAGCGATTTACCTTCTATTTTACTTAACTTGTTGTATACGGTTTTAAAGACACATCTTGTCTTTAAAAAAAGAAAAAAAAAGATTGAAAAGTTTTTTTAAAAATCTTCTAACTCTTAACTTTGTATTTATCTTTGTGCATTAGATTATTTTGAAATAGATTGCTAAGAATAAAATAAGAATATAAATTTGCATTGAAAACTTGGAATAAATCTCAATTTTTATTCAGCAAATGAAAATCATTTTCAAGGAATTTTTTGTTTATCTATTACACATTGAAAGAAACTTGTTTAATTCTTTTGCTATATAGTGAGTCCCCCACACTAAGAAAACGCGCCAAAGAAGTCTAGAGAGCAGAGCAAAGACCAGGGAGACCAAAGCCAGAGCAACAAGTTGTTCTGAACAACCTGCTTGGGTTATGGGTTTATATATAGTAGTGTAGTATTTTATGCCGGTTGAGGTTTACTATTTAGGTATAAGCGACGCAACTGACAGCAAGAAACGCAGCTTGGAAATTTCCGTAAAACTTTTTTCCTCCTTTTTGTTCTCATTTCTCTTTAAAAGCAAATCCAAAGTAGGATTGGTCATCCTCAATTGCGTGAATGATGTGATTGAAAGGTCAATTAAACTTAATATTGTCATAACTTGAGCAAAGAAAGACTTCATACAGAATTTCAAAAGAAGAGTTTTTAGATCATTGAAATTCCATGAATAATTTCAATATGAAAAGCATTTGTTTTTGCAAACAATATTTATTCGATATTATTGACAAGGAAAGAAAAAGAGATTAAACTAGCTGCGAATTTTTCTTCATTTTGAGTTATAAGTATTCATTTCATGAACACTTTGCTTCCTCAATTATAAAAGAAAATGGTAATAATGGGCAAAAACCATGTTTTTTATACAAAAATAATTTCTAATAAAGTTTTCACTTATTTGAGAAACCCTCTCATCTACTCTGAGATATTTAAACTAAAATTATCCCCTATAAATTTTATCAAAATATCTTAAAACGTTCTCAAGTTATCGTGCCCTGAAAAAAGCGAAATGTCATACTTTTAGAGCTAAATAGGCAATAATTTTATCATTTTTCTATAAAAAACAAAAAATATATAGGTCATTTTATTCGTTTTTTCACAAGGAATAACATAATGGTGACTATTATCCGTTAGTTATAAAAGAAAATGGTAATAATGGTCAAAAACCATATTTTTTATATAAAAATATAAAAAGACAAAATTGTCACGATTAGAATGCTTCCTCTAAAAGGAAGAAAAAAAAAAGTAAAAGAAGGTTAAAAAGTTTTACGATTTACTAAATATAAATGATTATGCTTGTAAACTCCAATAGAATATAAAAGGATGAACATGTTCATACTGCGGTGAAATTATTTATGCCCAATAAATCACAAAACACCTAAGTGTCTTTAAATTCTCATTTTACTTGAAATATTGTAAATTTTCAATTCAATCTTCATATACATTGTATTCTTGTTCATATCTTGTTCATATCTTGTTCATGTCTTGTTCATATCTTGTTCACTTAATATATTTGTTCCTGAAAGAAGTTTTTCTAGTATGGATTGCCGAGCATTTCTTTCAAATCATTGATGAGACACTTGTTTCTAAGAAGAAAAAAACGCATGTTAATAAGCAACGAGCAAAATTATACAATGTAAATTATGTATAGACGAAATGACAATAAGGCATAATGCATTATGGATTATCAAGCTATGTATTTTCTATGTCTCAAGCTTTATTGTCATTCTTTTTGACTGATGAAAGCATTCAAGATTTGCTTGGTAATTTCTAGTATTGTCATTTTAATGAAGCCACTTGACCTGAGAGAGACTGACGTCATCATTGGACTGGCGTATGTGCCAATGGCCCAAAGATATACATGGACTGCAGAAGGCACGGAATTGCCTTGCGAGCGCAAGGCAATTATTGATCTAAATTACATGAACTCAGCACGTGCTATTTTAACGATAAAAAATTTCGATTGCCCAAGATGTAATTGCAGCTAGCAAAGTAGTACTTTCAACCAAACTATTTATTATTAACTTTCAATTAACCAGTGATAACTATACACAATATACAAAAATATACAAAAATCCTATATCTATGTGAGTACCATTTATTTCGCTCGGTAAATTAATGTCATAAAAGGCACTGATAAAAATTTACTCAACAGATTGAATCAACTACAAAAAATTGTAATTTTTAGGACCAAATAATTAAAGACAATTGATTATAAACACACTGAGCGGAAAGAAGTTTGTTAAAAAAATATGAGTATACAATTTATTTCCAAAATAATTTGAATTAAGTATAAGGAAGAACGAATTTATGAACAATCGTGAATCATGATACCTAAAGAGCAAAATCTAGGAAATAGCAAGCCTTTGTGATGTAGTGAGAATTGTTTTTGTTTAAAATGTATATAGTGCGGGCAAGGCAAAGCGGCCCTTTAACGAACTCAGTCATTGCTCAAGGGCTTCTTTTCGCACAAAGGACCATCATATTGCAGAGGAGCTGCAGAGGAGGAAGAAAGGAAGAAGGAAAAAAATACAAAAGAGAAGTGGATAGAATGAAGAAAGGGTACAAAGAGAAAGATAGGAAAAACAAGAGAGATTATAAGGCAACATAAATGAGAGAGACAGAAGAGAACGCATCGCTATGCATAATGTGCCGCCGGCCACGCGTCTACCAACACTTATTAAGGTAGATAATTCTTACAATTATGGAAAAATGCAGCGCTACACCACTTGAAATAGGTTTCTTTCTCCGTTCAGCTCATTTTCTTTTTTAGTGCCTCTCCCCTCACCTACACAATCTCTCACTCCATCTCACTTCCTCTCTCTTTACTCTTTCTTGGGATACAGTTTACAAAAGGTCGAATTTCACAAGGCGCAAAAAATAGAAGAGCAAAAAATCCCTTACAGTCGGGTACTTAAAAGGACATTAAAAATGAAATAGTTATGGCTGTGGAATGAAAATTGTTTTACCAATTGGTTTTTAAGGATTTGACAGGAAACGATCGCGTGTTGATTCTTCTCGTCGTGAACTTTGCGAATAGCATCCTGTTTTGTGCTATAATTTTGAGGCATTCTTGTGGAATGGAAAGAGTTTTCAAAAATATACTGCAAATATTTCAAAACTCTTCAAAAGGAGATTTATAATATACCTTCTACACCTACTACAGAATATAACTATAATATAATACTATAAGAATATAATACAAAATTCTAATAGCATATTTTCAACATATTTTCTAGTAATATATTTTTCAAGAATTGGGCACTCAATTAGAAAAATTATTTCAACAGTATGTCTCAGAGTCATCGGAACATAAACCAAGTGAAAACTCTTGTTGAATATAAAAAGCAGACTCATCTTTAAAACAGGAGCGTTAACTGTCAAAGTGATTTTCTCGGATGAAACACTATCTTAGTTGATTTTCATGGGAACTGTTGGACTGCTCAAACCAGGCGAAATAATCCAATGAATTAGCATTTTGCGGTGGAGTTATCTCATCGCTTCGGCATCATCGCAAATCCTTCAACAAGTGTGGCAATTCCCAGGATGCTACACGACGATAAATGCAGCACTCATCTCTTATACTTGTAAATGTAATGTAAAGAAGGAGACAAATCGCAAGTGAAAATTACTTAATGTAGTTGAGTAAAAGTTACTCAACCTGAGTATAATTATTAAATACTAAATATTACTAAATATTCGAGATGTACTTAAAACATTAGAAAAATTAATGTTTTCATCAGTCAACAATTTTATAAATTTAAAAAAATTCGTTTCTGTCAAATAAATTCTATTTCTATATATATATTCTACATTTCTACATATTCAATATTGCCTACATTCCTGAGCTGATCAAGTAAAAACTGTATAGTTTTTTTAGTTGGTAAATTAAACATGTCGAAACTCTGCATGTATAATAAAATACCATTGCGCCATCTAAAGCTTGTCGAGCCTATGCAATTATTTATTACTTACGCTTCTGTTTCAAAAGTGTTTTTATCAACAAATCCTTCCTGACATTGTAGAGGATTAGGATTAAAACTTTGAATGCCGAGCGTCTTTAATCCAATTTTGTATTGATCTAAAGTAATATTTCCTACATCACAGGGATCAAGATTTCTGAACATACTGTCAATATGTCTGAAAACAAAAATTAATATTCTGTGATATTTAAACTTGCAAGTACCTACTACTTGCATGCAAGTACATATACGACATACATGCATGATTGCGCTAAGAGTACCATCTAATAGCAGTCACTCTCTAAATCAGATTTAGAGAGCACATTTCCTGTATGAATCAGAAATATTTTTTGAATATTTTTTTGAAAATTGAGACGAATTTATGGAGTAAAGTTAATAGAAATCTTACAAGAAGCCAATATACATAGCATTAAAAGGATACCACCTAGGATGCGTAACCACCAAGCTTACTAATTCACATCATGTATCATACTGACAATGAGATTCCTCTCTTGGCTGCGGTTTTTTCACAGTCACTCACACAAAATTAATATCCAAATTCATCTCATTACATGGTATGCACTTCTATGTGCATTCAGAATTGGGACACAAGTGCATTAGATTTATGCACTTTAGTTCGGATTTATTCACATCGTTTTACAGTGAATATACGTCCTAATTAGAACGTGTACTTGATGAATACTTTAGTCAAACAATTGTTTGACTTCAGTATAAAATATTTTAAAGGAAAACGGAATGATTTAATTAAAATTCCTTATAAGCAATTTCGAAATGGTTGAATTTAATGTAAGCCTCAGGCTTGGAAATGGGGAAAATGAAGAAATAAAACACGGTCACTTTAGGTTTTACCGTCATTAGGAAACAACAAACAACGAATATATCAAATTGAGAAAAAAATTAGGTCGCTGAAGAAATATTTTGAGAAAAGAGGTTCATAGTACTTGTGATTTTCTTCCGAATAACTACCGCAACAATATTATCCATGAGAAGTGGATATTGACTGTGTGCAGAATCTTGGATCGTGAAAGATAATTTGTTACCAAGCATGGTGATTACAGGTGGCTGGTTCTGATGTTTCAAAGGAACGGTATGGTCATGAGAAAAAGCAACTCATAAGCCTCAGATCATCACAACACGTTTTGAGAATTCCAAACAATAATTAATAAATGCATGAAAAGAAATTAATTAAATTTCATTAAACATTAGAAGCATTCAAAGAAAAAAATAAGTTAAATCATAATGTCTTTATATTAAAATAAAAAATTGTGTGTACAATTATGTACACAGGATTATTATTACACACAATTATTGTGTGTAATAGGAATCCTGTGTACATAATTGTCTTTATTAGAAAACATATAAACCGGATAAAGAGTAAACCGGATTTAAATATATGATGATTTTAACACTTTTTAAGAAAATATTTTGATTTCTTTTACATTTTAGCAATTAGAGTCAAAGTTTTAAACACATTTTGAGCTTTAAATAGTGAGCAAAAAATATGATCTTCCTCCATTAGTTGTGGTGGATAAAATGAAACAAGAGAGATGAAACTACAATAAAAGTAGTAAGAATGCGCAGGTTGAAATAGCCAGCGGCAAAGTTTCAAATTATTGGCCAACGCCCGGAGCAATTCTCTTCAATTTCGTTTGTCACGAGCCCAAGATCTACCTTTCTTACCACAAAATGACAGATTTGTTTTGTAACCTTCTTGCCTTCGACTTATAGCTTTAATGAAAGGCTTTGATGTGAAAATAAACAACAACAAAATTATTTGCAATAATGTCTAGTTTGAGATACGAAAAGCCAACTTCCTGCATTAGTTCTTAATTCGTCTGGCTCACATTTTAAAAATTGAGCTTAAAAAATATTATTCAAGTAAATGAAAAAATTACCTCAAATTAAAGAGTAATGGTGCTTCACCAAAACCCGATCTAAAGAGTAAACACCTGTTAAGAAGATCAAATATGAATTCAATGGGATCTTCTGGCTTATGGACCAAAAGATGACCAAGCAGGAAGTTGTAAAGTTGAGAAATTTTTCGATTTCTTATAAATTCTTGTGCATCATGTAGCCGACTCGATGGTAGCTGCAATAATGTCACTTAATTAAAATTAAAGTTCTGGAGAAAGGACATATATAAAAAGATCCGATGCCAAAATACAATTATTTGAAACCAATTAAATTTAATTGGACACTTTTTCAGATTATAGAAACCATACATTTTATTTAAGTGGGACATTCGTAAATAATTCTTTATCAACTCAATTTTATTCATTCGCAAACAAATTCACGAAATTGAAAATACATCATTTTTAAAAATATTGAATGCTTCAAATTATGTTTGTGCTTACACTGAAAAAAAAATTTATTTGATTCAAATAAACCATTTACTTGTCTATTATCAAATAAATATTTATTTAAACCAAGTAATTACTATTTGAATCAAATAAATGTCATTTGAATCAATTATTTCTGTATTTGAATCAAATATTGATTATTGGACTCAAATAATAATTACTTGGTTCAAATAAATATTTATTTGATGATAGACAAGTAAATGGTTTATTTGGATCAAATAATTTTTTTTTTCAGTGTACTTTTTACTCACTAGGGAGTATAAAAAGTTGACTTTTTAAGGCACAATATTGCAAAAAATTATGTATGTAACATGGGCGCAACTAGGGGAATCGAGACACGTGTGATTGCATCACTCGCTTCGCTCGTGCAGCAAAATTCACTTGTGTCTCGATTACTCTATTTTTGCACCCTTGTTGCATAAATAACTATAAAGTTACTTTAAAATTCTTTAAAATACCTCAAAATATTGCAAAGTAATTAAAAATATTAGCATTTTAAGCATGAAATAAATTATAAACAGATTTTAAAATATTAAATTCTTAAAATATTTTAAAAGTATTATAATATTTCAGACTACTGCTTCAAAATATTTAAAAATACTTCAAAATATATAGTAATGAATATTTTTTCCTTCCGTTGTAGTAATTTGTTTGTTGTATTTTATTCGATTATAGGAATAAAATATAATATCTATAATATCTATCTACCTATAATCGAATAAAATACAACAAACAAATTCAAAATATATAAAAATACTTCAAAATATGTAAAAAATAATTCAAAATATTTAAAAACACTTCAAAATGCCTAAAATGGTTTTAAAATTAAAAATTATGATCTTGAGTGAATTAAATTCTTACAAAATATTGGAAAATGCATTTTTTTATGAAAAAATATGTTAAAAAACATCATGGAAATTTGTCTATCTTTCTCATGGAAATCATGGAAAGATCATGGAATTTTGCAAAGAAAAATTTGTAGAAACCCTGGAATAGAAGGTTTCACTTTTCCAATTTCTTTTAAATCTCATATAAAATTAATAAGATTTCAATATTAAAAAATTTGTTTCAACTGTCAAATGTTTTTATTTGTTGTTTATTTTAGTTTTAAGAGTTAGTTTTTCAGTTTTAATAATTAATTTTTTATTAACGCCTTGAATTTAAAAAATTTGTAGGCGTAAAATAAAATAAAACCTTTTTTTTCCTTTTTGTGTTAAATAAAACCTTTTTGTCTAATTTTTAAATATATGTATATTCAAAAAAATTGTTTATTCTTTTAAACCTATTCAAAAATATTGTTTATTCTTTTAAACTTATTCAAATGTAATAATAATATAAATAATATAAATTGAAAATGAGTCAAGGTATTAATAGCGTTACATTATTTAAAAGAGAAGAGAATTTATTTTCAATCCTCTTATATGCTTTTTGCATACTTTTAATGTAATTTGAAATAATTGAATAAGGTCCAATTTTAATTACTGGCAAGGAATTCAAAAGAATTGGAGAGAAATGGAATTCAGAAAGATTAAAAATTTTCTATTTTTTTCAATTTTGTCCTTCTTACTGGGCTCTTTTATTAAACTTTCCTCTCTTATTTAAATCTTGATCTCTTAACGTGAAATCTCTATTAATGACCAAATGTTTTCATTTTTCATACCGAAATATTTTATGTGCCGTATGCGATTGTGGTCTATTCATTTAATTTTTTACATTTTATATATATTTTTATATTTTTTAATATTTTTTTCATATTTTTTATATTTTTTATAATTTTTTTTATATTTTTTATATTTTTTTTATATTTTGTAAAATATATGGTATAAAGAAGAAAAATTACAAAAAGATTTATTCTCTCAAGTGCGCAATTTTTAAAAAGAAAGAACTAACTCAAATTTGCAGCTTCAAGAGCTATAATTGAAAAATGTGTTTGGTGTTTACAGGTAACGAAGATGTCCCTGAATGGAAATTCTTACGTGATGGTGAATACAACGCGCGACGAGGGATATGATATTCAATTCCGATTTCGAACCACGTTGCCCAACGGTTTAGTGGCAATGGGAAAAGGATTGACCTTCTATATGCTGGAACTTGTGAACGGTAAATTGAATTTGCATTCGAGCCTTTTGAACAAATGGGAAGGTGTTTTCATCGGGAGTGGATTGAACGATTCCAATTGGCAGAAAGTTTTTGTTGCTATTAATGCAACGCACGTAGTGCTTTCTGCGAATGAAGAACAAACCATTTATCCCATCAATTTAAATGAAGGTTCAAATGCCAGTCATACTTCGTTTCCGACAACATTTGTTGGAGGTACAATTAAAAATCTTCGAAAGCTTGCACACGGTCCTGCCTTCTTTGTGGGATGTACTGAAGATGTTGTTATCAATGGCGAATGGGTAAGAGGCAGAATTTTTCATGAATTTAAAAACATTAGATTTAAAATGAAATTGAAGCACCTGCGATTGTCACTGCTCGGCTATCGTCTTTTACTAGAAAAAAGGGTTGATATATTTTCTGAAAACCTGGAAAAAACAGGGAATTTTATTTGGCATGGAAAAGTTAGGGAAAAGTGAGGGAAAAGTTAGGGAAAAGTCAGGGAAAATCAAAAAGTTTATTGAAATGATATATCTATTTTTTATTGAAAATGATATATCTCTTCGATACATGTATCTATTTTCTTGTATTTTCTCTCCTTTTTTGCTTCCTCGTAGAAAAGCATTGTTTCTCTATTTTTTAAACCTATTTATTTATTCTCTTTAAATTTTATCACCTTTTCAACTTATTTTGAGTTAATTTGTCATCTTTTTAATAATATTAATTCTTTGCCATCTTTCCTTAATTAATCCAAGCTTCATTTGATTAAAAGATTAATCAATTTAACTATTGCATCTATATATTATACGTTTTAAATTTTAATTCTTTCAATTTTCAATCAACCACAAATTAAGTCAATTAAAACGGCAATTAATCCAAACTTTTCTTAATTAAAATCACAATTAATTAACATTTCAATCCTAATTTTTATTGCTCAATATCTAGTTTGGTGAAGATTCTAATTGATTCTGAATTTACAGCACGACCTAAATATTTTCAAGACTATAAATTCATTCAAAGTTTAATTTGTTTTAGTTTTTAACTTTTTTCTAATTTTTCCACTGGTTTTTTTCATTCTTTCATAATTTCTATTATTCATATTTTAAAGAATTTTCTAATTAAGTTGTAATTTTAAAAAATATTTTCCTTTCTCAAAAGACTGTTACATTTCATTTTTTTCTCAAAATTTCATTAATTTTCAAAAAATCCATAATTTTTTTCTAGAGTTTTTCATTTATTAATTTTTTAATTTTTCTTTATTTTTATGCAGACTATTTTAATTTTTTTAAATACTATTTATAAAATCATTCAGTAGATTTCCCGTATTTATAGATAATATCTTTTTTTTATTATTGAATTTGGTTACTTTTTTTTCGTTCTTGTAAATAATTTTCTCGTGTTCTTTTTTAAGTAGCCTTTTCACTTATTGTTTACATTTTCACATTTTTTAATAAATTTTTACCAATTTTCTAGTTTTTGAATTAGTTCTTAAAATTTTTAAGTTTTCTGACATTTCTTCTAAATTTTTATTTTTTATATTTTTTCGTTTCTGTCCATTATCTTTCATAAAGCGTTTTCAAGAAAATATTTTCTTACTTTTTAATTTTCCATAGATTATCTTCGTTTTTCATAAATTATTTAACTTTCTCCTAGTTATTTTAATATTTTTAAATCTTTTCATAAATTCTCTACATATTTGATTTCTTTTCTTAGTTTCTCTTTTATTTGTTTATTTATTAATTTCCTGGATTTTTTTGAACTTTTCAGTCCATTTTCTTCCATTTTCTCACTTTTCATAGATTTTTTCATTTTTTTATAGATTTTTTCATTTCTTTATACACATTTTCATTTTTTTTATTAATTGTTCTTTTTTTATACTCTATTTTCTAAAATTGTTTTTAATTTCATTATTTATAAAAAATATTTTTTTGTTTTTCCATTCTTTTCCAGATTTTGTAGTTTCTCTTAAATTAAAATTTTTTAATTGCCCTTTCTAATCATTTTAAAAGCGTTATAAAAATTTTCCTTTGAGTATTTTCAAAATACTCATTACCGTGATCTCATTTCCAATGTTTAAGAAATTTATATTATTATTTTTGCCATATGCGTAGTTAGAGAATTTTGAATCTTAACTTTATTACTCTGTACGAAAAAAGTTTAAAAATGTTCTACTATTCAAAAAAGCTATATTAATATAAAGTTTAAAATGGGTGTTAATGATACATTAAAATCGTTTTTAATAAAAGGTGCTACAATTTCATTTTTTTCGTATTTTACTAACTACATCTTTATAAAGACCATTTTTTAAAGGGGTATGATCCTATTTTAGATCCAAAAAATCTGAAAAAGTCATGGAATTTTATTTGGGTAGAATAGTAGTACAAACTTTTAACAAATTTTTTTTATAAATTTTTATTTTACACAACAAATTTTTAACAATGAATATTGCAGACGTATAAATTATGCTAATTTATAAAGAATGATTTTAACTTTTAATTGTTACCCAAGTAGAACATACTTTTACAGTAACATTACCCGGTAATAAGACTAAAATTACAGTCATTAAAATTTCCGCCTGATTGTAATATTCTCGCGTAATATTAGGGTCAGTCCATTTTATTTAAAAGAAAGTGCTTGCAACCGAATTTTTAAAATAAATAACACTTAACATATATATTATAATTCTACTTGTTTCAAGAATGCGGAACTAAAAACATTTTCTAGAAATTCGTTTCAGTTTTTCAAAAATTAAATTTTAAAATTATCACATTATGGAAATTTGTCATTTTTTTAGTTTTACAAAATGCTTTTTTTAAATCGAGTAGTTTTTCAAGAAAGTGAAAACACATCGATTGGCCGTTTAATGAATCTTTTTTCTCAATTCTAACCAAAGTTATTCATTTTTTTAAAAAACAAGATTTTAAAAAATACGTTTCCATAAAGAATACTATTTTCAATTTTAGTGTGAATTCCAATATTTTATTTGTAGTTGTCTTAAAAATGCATATTTTAATCTATTATCAAACATTTTATTATTTTATCCAATTATTTTATTATTCTATCTAAAGTTATAATTATTTGAAAAGTAACAAATTTTGAAAATAATTCCTTTTTTGACAAATTTTCATGCAGAAATGAATGAAATGACCTCTATGAGAAAAGTGTTCATGAAACAAAAACGAATTTCGACAAAATGTTTTCAGTTCCGTATTGTTCAAACATGTAGAATTGTTTATGTTATTGTTTCTTTAGTTTTTACATTTAAAATTTTCTCGATGAGGAAGCAAAATGTCCATAAAATGAATATTATTTTCCAGTAATTTAACATGTTTTCATAAATAATTTGTATTATAAGCAAGTTAAAAATACAAAGAATTTAATATTTAAAAAACAAATACATTAAAAAAAAGAAGCATTGCATTTATTAATTAGTTAAAAAGTTGCTTTTTATAACAATTCAAAATAAAAAGTTGAAGCTATGAGATTATAAGATTAAAAAAATGTTAACTTTTTCAATTACCTAATTTTATAACACTTTTTTTCTATTTTCATAAATTTATCATTACAGCAATATTATAGTTATATTACCCGATAATTTTACCAGGCGGACATTTTAATTTTACTGTACTATTACGTGTTTCTTGGGTTTTAAAAGTTGTAGTTACAATTAAATCGAAAATTTAGATGAAAAAATCGCAAATTACAATGATCCAAAGTTAGAAGTGTCAAAAACTTTAGAGAAAAACAACTTAAATATCCTAATTTTAAATTACGAGATATTTTCTTATATCCATTTATCGCAACGAACGTTTTGGTTTCTTTCTAAAAAAATGCAAATCTTTTCAGGTATATTCAGGAACGGAATCTAAAACTGTCTTAATGGAAAACGTCGAGTCAGGATGTCCGAGAACAGATCAGTGCGATCCGAATCCTTGTAAAAATGGAGGACACTGTACAGACATTTGGCGAAGTTACGAGTGTGCCTGTGAAAGACCCTATTTGGGAAATGCTTGTCAGTACAACATGACAGCTGCCACTTTCGGCTATGAAAACATCACTGACGCTTTTGTCACTGTCAAAGTTTACGACGCGACTAGAAGGGCCGTCAGATCTATCATCGACATTTCCATGTTTATTCGTACAAGGCAAGAAAGAGGAGACATTTTCTACCTAGGCTCAGAACAAACCACCCCGTTTGATTTAAAAAATCAGGATAAAACTTACATCGCTGCTCAACTCAAGGATGGAGAACTACGAGTCACAATCCAGTTTAATGGAACCGAATCCTATAATGTCGTGGGTGTAAAATTAAACGACGGAAATAATCACTTGATTCAAGTTATCAGAAACGTCACTGTTGTTCAAGTGAAAATCAATGGCACTGAATATTTCCGAAAGACAATAAACGCCAGCGGATTGCTCAATGTGACAGTTTTGTACTTGGGAGGTTCTCCTCATTTTTCGAGATACAGTCGGCAGGTAGAAAGCAGATTAATGGAAATCCCGCAGGAGCCTCAAGTCAATTTCAAAGGCATTATCCAAGACGTGCAAATATCGAACGGCAGCAATATAATGGTTGTGGAATTTTTCCCATTGAAGGCACAAATCAATCCGCCTTTGATCAACTTTGGGGAAGTTACGATTGATAAGACCAGGGTTCTGGAAAATGTAGTGTCGGACAATGTTTGCATCAGCAATCCTTGCTTCCACGACGGAAAGTGCCACGTTACGTGGAATGATTTCTGGTGTGAGTGCCCTCGAGGATACACTGGAAAAACTTGTCAAGAAATGGAATTTTGCCAGCTGCAAGACTGCCCGATAGGTTCGAAGTGTCAAAATCTAGACGATGGATACGAGTGTCTTGCTAATGCGACTTTTGACGGGATCAGTACATCTTTCAGTTACGTTTATAATAAAAAGGAAGAGTTCAGTGAACCGGAAGAAGTGATAGATTCTATTCAAATCTCGTACAGATCGAATACTGGAGGCACTCTGATGCACATGGCTTCGAAATCCGGAGATCGATACTTCACTGTTTCCGTCTTCAAGAGCATGGTCACTGTTTCGTGGAAACTTAATATGGAAAACACGGGAATTCTGACTTTTGGGAAAACTGAACCTGATGGAAATTGGACTTGGATTATGTTCAAATTGAGCAATCATTCTATAGAGAGTGTTTATAGTAATATGAATGATGATTCTGTGCCTCATACGAGTCATAATTTTAATTATTTACTGTGGTATGAATTGCTCGTAAATGGTACTGTCACTCTTGGTGGTCTTGGAAGTAGTTTAGCTGAAAAACATACCTATGACGTTATTGGAACTGAAAGACACTTTGAAAGCAGAGACAGCATCAATGGAAATTCTGTGGATTTTAGTGATCAGCGTTTGACGACAGCTTTGCCTCCACATAGTGTCATGACTGGTAAATTAAAATTATTATAATAATTATTTTGGGGAAGATATCAATCAATCAATCAATCTCTCAATCAATCTATCAATCAATCTGTAAATCAATCAATCAATCAATCAGTCTATCAATAAATCAATCAATCTGTCAATTAATCAATCAATCAGTCTATCAATAAATCAATCAATCAATCAATAATATTAGCAATTATCATATTTTATTTGAGAGCGACGTCACCGGTCTTTTACCGTATTTCAAAGTAAGCAAGCAGATAGTAATAAAGCTGAAAATTTAAATTTTACGTTTCAACAACTGAAGTTTATTTACAAATCTTTAAAAAAAAATAAAAAAAAATAATTACAGAAACAAATAAAAACAAATTAAAATTTATCGTTGATAGAAAAGATATTTTTTAAAGTATAAATTGTTAAAATATAAATATAACTTAAAGAAAAACATTGAATGTTTGTACTGTTTGATTTGACAAAAGATACTACAATACGAATCTTAAAATTAATGAGTCAACGAAGAAAACAATTTTTTAAAACGTGAATAGTTTTTTCTTTTTTTATTTGACTCGGAGTATTCGACGTGTTTAATTGAAATTAATAAAACTTTGAATAAACAAGCAACTGCGGAATTTTTAATTACTTTTCAAAATCCAAAAATAGTCAAAGCAATGGTTTTGATTTGATTAATTAAAATATTTTTGTATATCGATTTTAATAAATTAAATCTCTATATCAATTTTGATAAATTAAATTTCTATATCAATTTTGATAAATTAAATTTATTTATCAATTTTGATAAATTAAATTTCTATATCAATTTTTGATAAAATTAAAAATCATATTCGTGTCAATTTTTACGGAACCGAAAACAGTAACTAATAATTATCCAAAAGAAGCCTTTTATTGTGTAAATCTTGAACCTTCTATTGTGCCCTCTCTTTGAATTTACCAATAAAAAGTTAATTAATAGCACAAAATTTAATTACTCTGATTCTCAATTGAATTTTTTGTAAAACTAATTTTAAACAAAAATTTATAATTTTTGTACAATTTTTAAAAATTAAAATGTTGTAAAATGATGCACTGATCGAAATTTAAATATTTCAATTTTAGGCGAACCATTCAAAGGCTGTTTGGGAGAAGTGAGAATTGGAAAAATGTTATTACACTTTTTCACAATGGAAGAAGTTTACCAAAGTGCCAACTTGACACCGGTGGAATATTTGTACTTGGAAAGGGACAATGTTACAAGAACATTGAGTCAAGAAAATATAGGATGCAGACTCTGTTTCGAAAATGATTGCAAAAATTCCGGACACTGCAAGGATAAATTCAACAGCTATGTTTGCGAATGTCCTCCAGGTTTCGAAGAGGACGATTGTTCAGTAGACATTGATGAATGCATTGACAATAAGTGTCAGAATAATGCCACTTGTGTGGACAAGATTGCAGACTTCGAGTGTATATGCCAAAAAGGATGGCAGGATAGACTGTAAGTATTACTTGCTTAATTGAACTCAATGTGATGGATATTATTTATTGACTCAATGATATTAATTACAGGGATCACAGTTAGTCCCCTTTTCTTAACTAATCTCCTTTTTTCCCCCATTTCCTTTAAGTTTCACCTTTTCTTAAGAAAAATCCCTAAAACACCTAAAATCAAGTGATTTTCCCCCATTTTTCCATAATTTTTAATAAGCTTTTTTTATAATTTTTCAACACTAATACTTCAAATTACTTCAAAATACTTTAAATTACTTTAAAATATTTTCAAATACTTCCCAATACTTCAAAATATTTTAAAATATTTTAAAATCCTTTTTATTACTTTAAAAGTCTTCAAAATACTTAAAAATACTTTAAAATATTTAAATATACTGAAAATTAGTTAAAAATTACTTCAGAATACTTCAAAATCCTTTATATTATTTTAAAATATTTAAATATACTGAAAATTAGTTAAAAATTAGTTCAGAATACTTCAAAATCCTTTATATTATTTTAAAAGATTTCAGAATATTTAAAGATACATCAGAGTAGTTCAAATATTTAAAAATATTAATATTTTAAGTATAATTAAATAAGGTATAAAATGATTTTAAAATATTTCAAAAGTATTTAAAATCTAAACATCAATTGTAACTAAAATACTTCAGTGTACTTTATTTCAGTGTACTTTAATTTTAAAGTAATTATTTAAAATACTAAAAATGCTTAAAAGTCTTGGAATTATTTCCAAATAGTTCACAATATTTTAAAATACTTTAAAATACTTAAAATTTCTTCAAAATATTTCCAAATACATAAAACTACTTTAAAATACTTCTGACTGCTTCAACATATTTCAAAATACTTAAAATTACTTTAAAATGTTTCCCAATGTTTCAAAATACTTAACATTATAATTTAAAATATTTCAGACTACTTCAAAATATTTAAAAATACTTCGAAATAGTTCAAATATTTAAAAATATTAGTATTTTAAGTATAATTAAATAAGGTATAAAATAATTTTAAAATATTTCAAAAGTATTTAAAATCTACACATCAATTTTATTTAAAATATTTCAGAGTACTTTAAAATACTTTAAAATACTAAAAATACTTAAAAGTCTTGAAAATATTTGAAAATACTTAAAAATAATTTAAAATATTTCCAAATAGATCCCAATATTTCAAAATACTTTAAAATACTTAAAACTTCTTCAAAATATTTCAAAATTCTGCAAAATATTTCCAAATTTTTCAAAAAATTTCAAAATACATAAAACTAGTTTAAAATACTTCTGACTATTTCAAAATATTTCAAAATACTTAAAATTACTTTAAAATGTTTCCCACTGTTTCCCAATGTTTCAAAATAATTGAAACTAATTTAATATATTAAAGACTATGTACTTCAAAATATTTAAAAATACTTAACATTACTTAACTTGTCTTTAAAATATTCGAAACTACTTAATACTTCAAAATAATTAAAAACATTAAAAAACATTTCAAAATAACTAAAAATACTTCAAACAATTTAAAAACACTTCAAAATACTTAAAATGCTTTTAAAATTAAAAATATTGACATTTAGTAATTTAAATTTTAAAGAAAATTATTTTTGCAATAAGCCTAAGAACATTAAAAAGCTTTCATTATTTTAAAAGTAATTCAAATTTCTAGAAAATATTGAAAAATTCATTTTCCTCATGGAAATCATGGAAAACTCATGGAATGAAAGGCAATCAATTTTTTTAAAATTAGAATCATCTTTTCTTAGAAGAAAATCTTCTTTTTTAAAATTAGAAATCCCTTTTTGCACCTAGAAATGAACGAAAAAATGACTGTGATCCCTGTAATTATTGATTGGATATTATTTATTGTTTTCTCGTTCTATTTCAAAAACTTACAATTTCTTTTTTCAAAAATGGAATTAACAATTGTCTCTACAGATTTGTCTGGGACCAACAAATTTAAATTTGCTTAGAAAGAGTTGTTAAAAAGAGTTGATAAAATAAAAATATAGTTTGCATATATTTATTCGTAGAGAAAAGTTTAAAACATTCTTAAAAACTTATGAATTTAAACAATTCTTAAAAATTTTTAATTTTTTAATAAAGTTTTTTCCAGAAGAAAGCAAAATTCATTAAATGAGTTTGAAACAAAGTGATTTCTATTATTTATTAATTAAACGATATCATTTTTAATTAATTACTTGTATTTTTAGATGTGATAAAGATATCGACGAATGTAAGACAAATAATCCTTGTCAAAATGAAGGCACTTGTGTAAATCTGAATGGCACCTTCCGCTGCGAGTGTCCAAATGAATTCATCGGAATATTATGCGAAACTGTCAAATTGATTACTTGCAAAGACAATCCTTGCAAAAATGGATCAACCTGTTCAGACGTAGTTAATCCAGAAACGCGGGATAATTACACTTGCAACTGTATGCTAGGATATGAAGGCAAAAATTGTCAACCTTATTGCGAAATCCAAGAATGCCAGAACAATGGAAGATGCAATACTTCATTAGACGTGAGTCATATTTTATTTAACTATTACACTATTTGGGATGATGAATTTATCATTCGGTGATAATTATAATATTAGAGAATAAAATTAAAAGAATAGATTAAATAAATCCGGTTGAGTCAAATACATAAATAAATAAAAAAACAATTCATTTTTCAAAAAATACTTCATTTTGGTCAATTGTCATTCTAGACACTAGTTTTGTATTAAAAATTCATGAGTAAACAAGACTTTTGAATTTTATGTCTTCTTTCACTATCGTTTCTGTTGAGGGTGTTGGTGCCTCTAAAAGGTAAATTAAGTGTTTTTTGTTTATTTGTTTGACTCGGACGGGTTGGTAATTTTTTACCTAATATTTTGTATTGTTATTTTGTATTTGTATTGTTATTTCTTCATGTAAAATTTCAAATATATTTCAAACAAGGAAATATCATGGAATTTTAAAAATAAACCTGGAACTTTATTTCTTGTGATATTAATTTTCTTTTTAATTTTCTGTTACAAGGCTTCACAAGTTGTCTCCAAAAAGTCCACTTTTTTCATTTTCTCACCTAAGAAAGCACTAGTTTTCGTCTTTTCCATAAATGTCTCCTAAAATTAATAATAAATAAAAAGTAAAATAAAAAAGAAAATAAAATGTTAAAATAAATAGCATAAATTGTCTCAAATTAAAATTACATTATTATAAATGTAATCACATTAATATAAATAAAATATAATTAATATCAATAAAAAGTCAATAAAAGTCAATAAAGTAAATAAATTCAATAAAGTATTTAAAATATTTTTGATGCATATTAATAATGAGCTTTAAAATTAAATTGTTACATATAACAATTATTGTCACAATTTAAATTGTGAGTGCTTTTAGCCATTTGAAACCACATTTAAAAAATAAAAAATTTAAATATTGCAGACTCCAAAATGTTCCTGTGATGTTGGATACAGTGGGAAATTTTGTGAATTCAACATAGATGACTGTGTTAACGATGAAGAAGGCAATCCCCCTTGTAAGAACGGAGGCCAGTGCATAGATCAAGTAAATGGTTTTAGCTGCGACTGTACACCTACTGGATACATTGGTCCAGACTGTACCGAAGACATAAACGAATGCGAATTTCAAGAATCAGTTTGCGGACATGGTGAATGCATAAACTTGAACGGAACATTCGAATGCAAATGTGATGAAGGATATTGTAATCCCTATTGTAAAACTGAAGAGCCGTGTTCAGTGGTAGGACATTTTTTATTTTTGCTTCAATTTACGACTATAGTCAGGGTGTCTAGCGATCCGGGATATCCGGGAATTTGCCGAGAATTCAATTGAGGAACAAAAAAACCGGGAATTGGTAAATAAATCCGGGAAATCTGGGAATTTGATAAAAATATCCCAAAAATTTCTAAAATGTATTACAAAATTCTAACGATATATACTCATGTATAATATTTCAAATGTCAATATTTTTTTTAATTTGTAAAATATTTCGAGAAGTAGAAAAAAATTAGTAAAAATTTGCAACGTAGAACGAAGCTCATGATAATAAATTTTATCAATTATATAAAACACACATAACATGCAAGGTTTCTACAACTCTGGAAAACATGGAAAACCTGGAATTCTCATGGAATTTCATTATTCCTCATGGAATCATGGAAATCTCAGAGGATTTTCATTTATATCATGGAAATTTATTTTTTTATTTAATTTCTTTACTTTATGATGTGTATTACGTTTTACCAAAATTAATAATGTTTTACAGAAAA
>WNHD01002392.1:0-18246 GCA_011057455.1 Ganaspis sp. Gsp50 | reverse complement strand
ATATATATATATATATATATATATATATATTTAATAATATATTTAATATTAATAAATATATATATTTATATATTTAAATGAATCTGTAACATTACAATATTTATTTTATGTAATTAACTACAAAAAAGGAGTAAATTAAATAAATGCGTCGTGCTCTGAAGAAAGGGACCTTAGGAGGAAAATATTGTAGGTTATGTTTGATGATAATCGTGTTGATTAAAGTTGATTAAAGCTTCTTTTTTTAATGATGTGCTGTTGAAAACAGTTTTTTTATAGTGGACGCATAAAGTATTTATAAAAAACCACTTTTAATGGCAAATATTTAAAAACGAATCTTTAATCAAGTTGAAACTATATCTATCATCAGAAATAACCTATAATCATTTGTTTCTAAAGTTTCTTCGGAGGGCTGTGGGTTTATTTAATTTATTCCTTTTTTGGGGTGTATCTAAAAAGAAATTTATCCTTTAGATTGTAGAAGCTAAATTATAAATTTCTCAAAACGTTTTGAGATAGATGATAATGATGTTGATGATAATGTTGATGATGATGATGATGATGATGATGATGATAATGATGATGATGATGGTGAAGATAATGATGATGATATTAATAATACTTACCAAAGAATATTGATAATAACAGTAATATTTTTCACGATTGTTATTTATTATCGTTTATTTTTTATTATTCTTACTATTTATATATACAAACATTTATGAGCAGGTCAGATATAAATTACGGATTTTTTATTATTAGCATTTACGTAGCTTTTATCGTATTTTTTAAAATATAAATTTAATTCCCTGTTATGTGGGACGAAGAGACACTGTTAAATTGGCAGTTTCTTTGACATATAAAAATGGATGTTGCTCTCAAATGTCTGCTATTCACGAATGCCTTAGCACCCTCGCCAATCAAATGAGGCTTAACATTCCAGTCAAGCCAGTCAAGAGAAGATCCCTCATCGACAAATGCTCCAAATTATAGAGAATAGACAGTCTATTGTATGTAATAGACATAGTAACCCCGCTAAAGAACCAAATAGCAGGTGGTTCACGTCCCCAACATTATTATGAAATATACAGCTCAACGGGGCGCAAATATATTAGTTACACCCTGCCAATTCTTCAATAAATTGTACCCAAGTGAAAACAAATTACATTTATTAAAATCATTATCAACATTAAAACCATCAAAATTAAATCACCAAAATCAAAACCACCAAAGTTAAAATCACTAAAATTAAAATCACCAAAATCAAAATCACCAAAATTAAAATCACTAAAATTAAAATCACCAAAATTAAAATCATCAAAATTGAAAGAATGGGTTAAAAAGTAGTCAATGATGAGTTATTATTAATTGATTAACAATCTGTTAATGAAATATTAGTTGATAATTAATAGAAGAAATGTTGTTAATTAGTCGACAACATATTAGTTCAGAATTAGTTGACGAAATATTAGTCTACAATTAGTTGAGCAGATATTAGTTAATAATTAGTTATGGCCCAAGTATCAGTTTATTGGTTAATAAATTGTCAAGCTTTTGTATATAAGTTACAGAAAAATGGGTAAGGAATTGCATTATAGATTTTGAAGTATTTCCAAACGAAATAATTCCACTTGGGTTGTCAATGGGAATTAATTTCATTTAATCGAATGATACACTGGATGAGTAGTCCTGAAATGGTTTAAACTGATGATTGTAGAATTCGTCAACTGTCGCTCTGCAATTGATCTTTTGGAGTTTTAGTAGGGTACCTTTCTCCCCTCGGTTCTTTCTTGAAATTGTCACTTATTTTACGGATGCGGAATTAAATAAAAAAGAATCTCATTTTTGTACGATATATCAATAGTTCGTTTATTGAGGTTTCCGGTCTATACATTCGAAAAACAGATTTTCCTACAGAAGACTGTTCTTATGGTACCAATTAATCTCACTGTCAGCAGTCAGTATCTGAATAAACATCTTACAGAAATTTTACACGTATTATTATAGTTGCGTATACGTATTTTCAGTTTAGAGCAGAATGGCAAAACTTTGGCTTCTCCAATCGAAAACGAGTCTCTTTAAAAAACGTACAATTTTCTGAAGATTTATGCATTTTCTGATTAGGATTAAACGACATCCAGAACTTATGGATCAATCAATTTAAAAATGGATCAAATTATTAAGAGGATCACATTATTAAGAGGATCACATTATTAAGAGGATCAAATTATTAAGAGGATCACATTATTAAGAGGATCACATTGTTAAGAGGATTACATTATTAAATGAGAATCAAATTATTAAAAGTGGAACAATTGAATAAAACTGAATCAGTTTAGTGAAACTGCATGAATTCAATAGAGCCGGAGTTTAATAAAACTGATTGTGAGTCGATTCATTAAAGCCTGATCAACTTATCAAGATTGAAACAATTAAATAAAACTATACATTGTCGAAGTCTTTTCGATCGGTTTTAAAGCTTTCGGAATTGAAATCTAAATTTTGGCCACTACCAGCATTCAACTAGTAAATTATTTACATTTCCATCAGTTATTCGCTAACTATTTTCTAAAACGCTAACAAGTTCACCTACACACATTATGTATATACTCATTAGCAATTGTTTATGTATAAGTACTGCATTGTATCTTTTCGTATCTACACACTTACATTACTATTATATGCATACCTGCATTTCGCTGTAAATGCATTTCTTTTTCTAAGTCTGCCATCCGAGGCTTTCACGAGATATGTCACGGGCAAAAACGTCCATAAAAATGTTAAATTACGAAATGTCCTTTCTTTCTTGGAAAAAGCTACTTTTCACGAAAAGCGACCATGATTCACTTCTAGTGCTACGCACTTCCTTATGAAGGATGCTTTCGTCAAATTATCTGTCTCAATTTACATCAGTTATAGATCCGAGCTTATACAATAGTGTCCAAATGCTTTCAAATTGTCCAGAGCATTGAAATATGGCTGAATTAAAAGTTACCGATGCGCGATGAATTTAAGTGTTACAAAAAGGACCAAAAGGAAGTCTGACCTGGTCCAGGTCACTCGGAGTAGCTCGTTTTATCGCTGGCGTCGTCAGGACTAGTTTCTCGGTACGCGTCGCTGGTTCCATTAGGATGAGTCGCTTGATTAGGTGGCCTAATGACAGTTGGCAGGTAGCCTGTTCCAGTGTAAGGCGCAGCTAAAAATCTGTGTCTCGTCGGAGGACTTGGACCACAATATGCACTACGGGTTGCATAAGCTGCATTCGCAGTTGCAGAAGCTGCAGAGGCAACTGCAGCCGACGCCAGGGCTCCAGCCAATGGCGAGAAGGCAGACTTTGGTTGCAGACTGTCTTCACATACCATCACTTCCATCGCCGAAACCACGTCACCTGCAACAGGTTTTTCCTAGTTAGTTGGTGCAATTAAGTCAATTTGTGTTTTTTCTATTCTATATTATTCTATTCTATACTATTCTATACTATTCTATTCTATATACTATTCTATACTATTCTATTCTATACTATTCTATAACTATTCTATACTATTCTATTCTCGATGCGTAATTGGGCCTTTTCTATGTGGACGTATAGACACTTAGGTGAAACACCCATTGTGCGTACCATTTGTGTTTAACGAATATTTAAAATTGAATTTAATTAGCATTAATGAGGAGCTGAGAATCGACTAAATTACCAAAATGTGAAAGGTTGTGAGAAACCGACAAGATGGGTTTTGATTGTTTATTTTTAATTATTATCACTGTAGTCGAAATTCATGAAGGGATAGTGGTTCACTGCAAAGGCAGTTATTGCATGAGGACCCTCAATTTGTTTAGCAAGTCGAAAAAGAAGGATTTCGTTGAGTACAAGCAATTGGTTATATACATATAACAGTTATATATAATAGTTGGGTAATGAACCGTAATAAAGCAAAGTAGCACTGACCTTTGCATCTGTGTAACAAGGCTTCGACGTCACTCCTCCGCCTTCCGGGAAAAACCCGCAGCAACACGTCGACAGGTGACCTTTGCTGTTGCTGCTGCTGTTGCACTTGCAAACCACAAGGCTGTTGAATATTCTGCATCTGCATTTGCATCTGCATTTGAATTTCCCTCGGCTCATGGAGATGAGGATGAGGCTGATGCTGATAAAGTGCTGGTGTACAGTACAAAGAGCTAGCTGCTGGTCCATACAAAGGAGCGTATGGAGAAAAATGCGCCGCCGCTGCTGCAGCCTGCTACATTACAAGCAATTCCAATCAACTACCTTCAGTTTCACCAATTTCATTAATAGTCAGAAAAACACTATATAACGTTTCTATTATTTATTTCTACTATTTGGACATTGTAATATAAAATAGTAGTAATACAGTAAAATATAGTAACATGTATTAGTTATTAGTTTAACATAATAACATATATTACTAGTATATAGTAAAATAGTAATACAATAGAATAGAAATATAGGAAAGTTGTTACATATAATAAAAGAGTAATATAGTATAGTAGTATTAAAAAAATATTAGTATTTTTTATTAGTATAAATATTAGTAGTATTATAAAATAGTAATATAATACAATAGTAATATAGTAATATAATAAACATCAGTCAACTTACAAAACTCACCGCTAGGGAAGAAGGAGGAGAATTGTGTCTCGGATTAACAAGGTCCATGGCTTGCAGACTGGGCTGAGTTTGTGGCGGACTTCCGGTTTTCCTGAGACTTAAATTTTCAGGAGCCGGGGTGTCTTCTCTTTGTGGAGTCAGAGCCGGAGTTAGGGGTGGTGTATTTGTCGGACTAGGTGTTCCAGGCTCGGCACTTCCTTCTTCAGACTCATTAATACTATTTTCACATTTCCGATTAGCAATCACTTCCGGTTCTGAAGTCACCACTCCGTGGGCTGCATTCGGAGCCACGTAAGTTCGTGAATTCGAACGAGATCGTGATCGAGAACGAGATCTTGACGGTGATCTAGATCGGGTACTAGAAGCCGAGTGCTTCATTTTATTTAGAGCCCGATCACCGTGAATGTCCGGCCCCGAGTCCGAATCCCGATCCTCTTCCTCATTTCCCGTTTCCACCGAGATCCTGGCTCTTTTGGAACCTGCACACAAATTTGTGACGATAATCTGTAATTAGTTGACTGTAAAGTCGATAAATAATTTTTTAGCATAAGTAATCAGGAACTTGGGTAAAAAAGGTAGTTTGAAGGTCGATAAAATATTCTTTATTTCCCTAGGTCTGGTAAAACTCGTTATTTCCCGAGGTGTGTAAAAGTTCGTTATTTCCCTGGGTCAGTAGAATAGGCTTTATTTCTCGAGGTTGATAAGAGCGTTTTATTTCCCTGGGTCCATAAAGGTCCGTTATTTCCCTACCTCTGTAGGATTTAGTTCTCTAGGTTGATAAGAAAGTTTTATTTCTCTAGGTCCATAAAAGCCGTTTATTTCCCTAAGTCCATAAAGATCCATTATTTTCTTACGTCTGTAAAATGAATAGTTATCTAGGTTGATAACAACGTTTTATTTCCCTAGGTCGATAAATGTCCTTTATATCCCTAAGTCTGTAAAGGTCCATTAATTCCCTAGGTCTCTAAAATAGGCGTTAGTTCCCTTGGTTGATAAGAACGCTTCATTCCCTAGGTCTAAAAAAGTCTTTATTTCCCTTGTTCCAGAAAATCTTATTTCCCTAGGTCAGTACTTTTTTTCTTTGGTCTATAAAGTATTTTTTGCCCTTGGTCAATAAATAATACATTCTCACCCTAGGTCAGTGAACTATACTTTCCCTAGGTCAATAAAATATATTTATAAACTAAGTAAAAAGAAGCGAAATGAGTAAATAACAAGTCCTAATTTCAGGAGACTGTGTGTTGAATATTATTACAAAAGTGAACAATTGAATGAGTTTTGAATTGACTGGTAATGGTAGGGTGGAAGTCAAGTTAGGCTGACCGCTCGTTAAAAAGTTTTAAATGAAAATTTATTATGGTCGCCTAATGAAATGGTTTGGCAATGAAATGTAGCGAGAGCTCTTTAGAAGACGAGTGCCTTATTATAAGTGCTACTTTGATACGTATACTGATATATACATATATATACATGTGTACATAACATAGAATCTGTGGGTAAATTTGTATGAAAGTAATAGTGGTAGGGGGAGTAGAATTACTAACCCCGAGTGTAATAGCTGTGTTACAAGTGGCGCGAGTAACTTTCAAGTGCCATTAGGAGAATAAAGTTCACATTCTACAAGTAGAAGAGTGGTTTTCCTCGTTAGGAAAGTGCAGTCGAATGGAAGCATTTAAAATGTTGCTCGCCTCGATTCTTTCTATTCTCGAATATTCGTACTCGGACGCCATTGTCGAAAGGAGATAACCCTGGCTTTCATACAACCCTCCATTCAGCGAATACCATTGGAAAACCCAATATCGACAAACTCATATTATTTCACCTTTTTCCAGGAATATATATATTTTATCTCCATGGATAAAATTCCGCTTTTTTTCGCACAACAAAACAGGAAGAGCCCTTTTGGTTGTATTTATATTTCACTCGAGACATTCTACGAAATGCGATTTACTGTTTTTCAAGAATCTATAATCAAATTGAAAGGGAAATCAGGTTAAGAATCTCTCGAGCTGTAATTTTGATACAATTTTGTCTTTTTACTTTCTATTTTTCCCTTGTGTATTCTTTTCTTGCGAAAGGTGTGTTTTTATGTACTTTTTAACAAAAGGTTTTTTTTATTTTGCAGAAAGAAGAAGGATAACCAAAGAAGCATGTGTACTTTTATACCGTAAGTACATTAATCCTGGAGGTACTTCAGTACCGTAAGTACATTAATCCTGGAGGTACTTCAGTACCGTAAGTACATTAATCCTGGAGATACTTAAGTACCGTAAGTAAATCAGCACCGCAAGTACATCAGTTTTCCGTAAGTACAATTCTTTTCCAAAAGGCAGTATTTATGATGATAATGTAATAAATAAAGATATAATATATGTGAAATAAATAAACATACTTGAAGTTAATGAACATATATGAAGTTAATGAACACATGAGTGAAAACACGTAAAGTAGTAATTAATGACAAAAAATAGCACGTGATAATTTAAATACTATATTGAAAAATTCCACAAAATTATTGAAGATATTGTGAGAAGTGTGTAAAAATTATATTTTAGAAAGTATTGAGTCATTTAAAGATATTTGGTTACATAAAGAGTTTAGGACCAGGGTTGGTGTAAATCGGCTCTGCAATTATTTCTAACAACCCCCATTCAAGTGGTTCAGAGACTCTCGTGCGATCGATTAGTCTCGTTTGGCTCATTTCGTTGATGGCAGTTATGTTCAACCACAAATTTGCTGTATTTTTGCACTGGATCACGTCGATTGAGAACCTCAATCGTCAAGTATCGGATACTCGAAACGAAACGCGCCTGAATACGAGCATTGGTCAGTTTCAATGGGCGTTCAATTTACTTTTTATCCCAACTCTCCTTTGAGCTCATAAATTACAAATAATTGTAAACTCAAACCCACTCGATTTTTCCACATAATAAGTTTCCGATACTTTCTCAAACTCAATTACACAAGCGCTTTTTATCATAGATTATTACATTAAACTGGTTTTTAGAATCTCTGTATCATTGGTTTTAAAATTTTATTTTAGAATCTTTATATCGTTTATTTTAGAATATTCATATCCTTGATTTTAGAATATTCATATCCTTGATTTTAGAATATTCATATCCTTGATTTTAGAATATTCATATCCTTGATTTTAGAATCTTCGCATCATTGATATTAGAGTCCTCATATCATTTATATATTAATTTTATCGTTATGTTAGTATCTTAAAGATAAAACGTTATTCATTTTAACATTAATATGATGTTTTTTTTGTTATTATCAACTCAATGTTATTAATTACATGTTTGAGCAATAATAAAATTCTCTAAGGTGATAAAATTCGCAAACAAGTGATCAATTGGATGGCTCTGTTAATAAAAGTGCTGGCTTTTGGTGAAGTTTTATTAAGTGGATTCTTTGCTGTTTGGGTAATAGAAAACGTGTGGAAGGCAGGTATAAGAGATACACGTCCGCTTTGTTTGTGTTTCGCGACCCTTGAGAAAAGGGAAGGATGCTGTTAGAAGTGTATTACAATAAGTTGTAGGCACCCTCTTGGAAATTCAAGAAGTTGTGCTTCGGAAAAATACGAGCTGACAAGCGAAGCCTTGCCAAAGTAAAAAGAAGGGAAGCAAAGATTGAAGATCATATTCCAGTGGCGATACTCTTTTTCTCCTGTTCGACATTATGTCGCCGTGACAAAAACCGCTCACAGTTGACTCGACAGACTTTTCCTTCCTATCTCGTTTCCTTACCCTTTCTTTTTTCAATTAACTTGCACCAACTTGGCTCTCTGCCATTAACATACTCTCTTTATTCTCAATTTTTTTATCTTCTACAATTTGTATTTCTATATTTAGTTCCAAACTTTATAATATAGCTTGTGCATAATTAACTTAGCGATAAGAATCTATGTAAAGATTTGTTACCCTCAGGTTGTTGTGCGGAAAAGTTTATCTGAAAGAAAAAAATCGTCACGAAAAGTATAAAATCGAGGAGTATAAGATCCTTACTGAAAGTATAAAATTCTGATGAAGGGTGTAAAATTCTGATGAAATGTATAAAATCCTTACGAAAAGTATAAAATCGAAAGTATAAAGGTCGGAAAGTACAATGCCCTTGTTGAAGGGGTATTAAATGTTGATATATTATTTTGATGTGCGGAACATTAAATGGGAGATGTTTTGTGGAAAGAATTGAAAAGAGACAATTGATTGGCGAGATGTGTGTGAGGATGACTTACGGCAATAAAACGAATGTATACGTGCTTGAAAGATAAGTGTCAGAGAAACGCGCTTGGAATGTAGCTGTCAATTCTTCGGTTACCACCCCCGGGGGCGTACGTGCGTGCGCACAAATACCGGGAGTGGACACCCTCAATGGCGAGAGAGACAATACGCTGGCGACGGCGACGACACTTTAATAACCGTCGCATAACGTCTGCTACGAGGGAAAACTATCTCGTAGCAAAAGATATATCGTCGCCTGTCACTGTTCCGTTATGGATCCAACATCATGCCAAGGCATCCTTTCTAAGTGATATCATTATAATGTCTACACTAAAATCCCCCGTATATTGCATTCTTTTGCCCTGACAAGGCATCTTATCATTATCTTCATCTATAGGAAGCAGAAAGTAATATTTGTAGTTCATAAAACTGAGTAACATTAGGGTGCAGGGAAACATATTACTTTAGTATCGTTATTTATCATCTTCAGTGTTTCTTCAGTGTCGTTGGAAACTTTCAAATTGTTTTGGAAATTGTGCCTTAATTGAGCATCAGTATCTTCAGTGGTATTGGGAACTTTGAAAGTTATATCTTATTACCTTCAGTATTGGTAAGACGTTATTAATAAGAGTCCACTGTCATTGGAAACATTCAGAATTGCGTTCTATTGTTCCTTATTCGCTTCAACATTAGTTTCACTTATCTTCAGTGCGATTGGAAACATCCAAAATTGTTTGCTTCCTTCTATATAGAAAGCTATGTTTTTATTCTTCCTTATTGTCTTTAGCATCAGTATGACATATCTTCAGTGTCATAGGAAACATCCAGAATTGCGTTCTATTGTTCGTTATTCGCTTCAACATTAATGAAATTTATCTTCAGTGTGATTGGAAACATCCAAAATTGTTTGCTTCCTTCTATATAGAAAGCTTTGTTTTTATTGTTCCTTATTGTCTTTAGCATCAGTATGATGTATCTTCAGTATCATTGGAAATTATCAAAATTATTGTAATTATTAATTATCATTATCTTATAGTTCTTTATTATCTTCAAGATTAATATAACGTGTCTTCAGTTTCATTGGAAACATCCGAAATTGTTTTTTATTGCTCCTTATCAACTTCTGAATTAGGATAGCGTATCTTCAGTGGCATTGGCAACTTTCAAATTGTTTTGAATTGTTCTTTATCATCTTCAGCATTAGTGTGACATATCTTCACTGCCATTGGAAACTTTCAAAATTGTTTTGTCTTTAACTCTTTTTCAACACCAGAATATCATCAATTTCATTGGAAGCTTCTGAAATTATTTTTTATCGTCTTCAGCAAAAATGTATCTTCACTGTAATCGGAAACTTTTAACATTGTTTTGTTTCGTATCATCTTCAGTATGACATATCTTCACTGTCATTGGACAGTTTCAAAATTGTTTTTTATCGTTCTTTTTCATCTTGAGCATATGTATAACATATTTTCAGTGCCATTGGGAGCGTTTAAAGTTGTTACTTCATATTTCTTATCATTTTCAGTATTAGTTGAGTATCATTGGGAATTTTCAAAATTGCTTTCTATTGTTTTTTGCTGTTCCTTACCTACTTCAGCATTAGTTTAACGTATCTTCAGTGTCTTTGGAAATATTCGAAATTGTTTCTTATTGTTCATTATTAGCTTCAGCATTAGAGTAAATTGTCTTCATTGGCTTTGAAAACATCCTAAGTTGTTTTTTATAGTTAATTACTAGCTTTAGCATTAGTGGAACTTATCTTCAGTGTCATTGGAAACATCCAAAATTGTTTTTAATCCTTATTCTCTTCAACATCAGTATGATATATCTTCAATGTCATTGGAAACTTTCAAATTTGTTTCTCATTGTTCCTTATTATTTTTCCTTATCTTATTTTCCTTATCTTTAGCATCAGTCGTTTCTAACGTTTTATTTTCTTCACTATATTCTAAATCAATCTGGAACTCTTTCTCCTATCATTTTGTTTATATTAACCTAATATTTTCTTGGAAATCACAGTTATATAGATTTTTGCTTTAGTAAGAATTATTGCTTTAGTAAGAATTATTGCTTTAGTAGATTGTAGAGAAGTGTGTCATAATTTGGAGAAATCGCAGTCATCGGATGACCGACGGCTCGCGAACGAGACATACATATCCGGAACATAAATGCTTTGGATGTCTGTAAGTACATCGGTAAATGTGATATGGTGCACACATGCGTACATATGTACTATATCCATAGCTATGTCGTTGTAGGTATACGCCCTAACCAGTGGCGTGGCGTATCTCGGCACGGTGGAGACAGACGCGGACAATGGAATCAACCGAGGACAATGCCGAATAATTTAGAATGGCATATAGATATTGAGCTTCCGGCCTACGTTGGTTGGTGCATAATAGAGAATAGGAGCAATAGGACACAGCCTGCAGGGTAACTGTGGAGGACACGAAACATCGCTATAAATTAGGCTTAGCCGCTTATCCTAACGTATGCTTTCTAGTACCTGTGTCTTGTTGTCTTTCAAAGACTCCAGTCACACATCATTACACTTTTCTTTAATTGAATTATACTTTTACTCCTTCTCTGTGAACAATAAATCAATTAGGATTCCAACGCAATCTTTTCCTAATCGCAAATTTTCGGTATACTATTTTTCGGTATACTATTTTTCAGTTCCGAAAAAAGTATTGAAGTTGTTCCTTTTCATAGAAGAGTCAACAGGTCGTGAAGCCTTAAACGCTATTCGCCTCGTATTTTAAAAATCACGGTATATTATATAATATTAATATCTTCCTTCTATAGAAGTATGCCAAGTGTACTTAGCATGATCGAAAGGAGTCGAAGTAACTTTAACCATGCATTTCTCGTTGAAAGAACTGTCCATTCCAGGAACTTTGAAGGGGTTTGCTATTAATTTTATGAATCAGCGTATCTGGAAAATGTGCCTTTTCTGAAGTTGGGTGAATATTCGAGAAGAGGAAAAGGGCTGAAGGAACATAAAGAGCGGAGTTCGGCGATAAATTACGGAGATACGAGGCGTTACAGTTCACACCCGCACTGTCTGCGCCAATAACCATGACTGTGGGTTACGGGTTATGGGTGCTTGGTTATATGTCCCGGCAACCAGGAGTTATGGAAGCCAGAGCTATGAATTATTATCGCCTATTGTTCCCATCACCGTAAAATTATAACCGTTTGTCTTTCTACCTCTCCTAAAACTACCCCAAATCTTTATCACTTCAAAATTAAAGTAACGATAAAGCTAACGCCATTCAGAACTTGCTTCTTTTCTATACGTTTATTTCGTACTCTCTATTGGAATTTACTCTCTTTCTATTGAACTGTAGTCTCTTTCTATTGAACTGTAGTCTCTTTCAATTGGAATTTACTCTCTTTCAATTGAACTGTAGTCTCTTTCAATTAGAATTTATTTTCATTCAATTGAACTGTAGTCTCTTTCAATTAGAATTTATTTTCATTCAATTGAACTGTAGTCTCTTTCAATTGGAATTTACTTTCTTTCAATTGAACTGCAGTCTCTTTCAATTCGATTTTAAAATTTTAACAAACATTAATGCAATCCCAAAATGTACTTGGTACAATATTTATCGTCATACACAATTAAAGAACCTCTGATTAAAACATTCGATAACGAAGTCGGAATAAAACTCGTAAAGACGTGTATGCTACACTACACACATAGAGCTTAAAAAATGGTACCAGGTGACAAAAGATTCTCATTATTACGTATCGATACGCCCGGAAAATAGTATGCATTCACGGGAGTATGATCACTTGGGAGAGAAAAAGGGGAAGGTGAAAAATTTGCGTTCTTTCACGAGGAGAAGAAAGCTCCGATGGCGTAGCTTCCACACCAGTGGCAGCAATCAGTAACCTGGGATCGCGGCAGGTATTTGTGTACGAGAAATAAAAAAAAACCATCGTCAATCGTGCGACAGGGAGAAACAGCGCGATCAGTCATTAAATCGTCGCGATTCCCTTTTGTTTGGAACTCCCGCGCGGTTTTTGTTGTTGCTCTCATATATGCAAGGGAGAAATGTCGATGAAAACTAGCGGGTGAGAAAAAGAGAGAAACTTGCCAGCGAAAGGAAGGGTTAAGGGTGGAATGGTGATTCGGAGCGATCGAGCGAAACGTTTTTAATTGTTTCTCGCACAAGCGGCTTTTGTTTCGGCGTTTATGCCTCGTAAACGGGACGTTTAGAACCAACTCGTGCCAGAGATCGTGACTCTTTATTATTTTTTTATCTCACCCTCCCACTCCTTAACCCCCCTCACAGAACACCCGCAAAGCTCTATTCTCTGGTCTTATGTGCCACCCTTCTGTGCCACTGCATTTACATATCTCTCGATGTTAACTCATTTTCCATCATGTTGCAGACGCGGAATTACTTTTGTGATCTTTTCTCCTTTTTTTGCACAAATAAATAAAAGTTGTTTTATTTAAAAACCAAAAGGACAAAAATACTATACTAAATCTTTAAACAGTTCATTACGAAGCTTATGAGGACAAACCATTAAAAAATCATTATTAATATATGGTGTAATTATAGCTACAATTAGATTAGATACTGTAATTGCTGTTTTTAAGTGGTTTACATTTATTAGGATACATAAGATTACGTTCGAGTTATTAAGATTTTATTTATTTTAGTCTTTCCAGTAATGATGTGTGCAATAATAGCCTATAGTTTGTTTCGAGAAAAAAATTAGTTTTTTTAAGTGGACAACGGTGACGTGAATCGAAGGTCATTCGTGGCAAAAGTTTTTGTATAAACATACTCAGAGACGTGCTCCCTCAACGCCGATTCAGTACATGTGTACATTCAGTACATATGCGCGTATGTACACCTATGCAAACAATTACCTTCCCATCTCAAGTGAAGCTGACTCTTTGCAAATAATGTTGCCACGTAGATCACAAGTAAATCTCTCAAACACCTCAACTTACAACATTTATCAGGAACATCAGAAAATAGTCTTCATTAGATAAACTGCAAATTTTTAAAAATTCTATGCTTATTTTTAAAAGTATCTATGCAGATATAGTCACTTTTTAAAAAAGACAAAAATGTTCATTAACAAAGTAAGGAAGTTTTTTGGAAAGTTTCAGATATATTGCAATATGATATAGTTAGCAATTATCAATTATAGCAATTATCGATTAGCAAAAGGGCTAATTGACTGATGAAAATGATTTTGATTGTGATTAAAAATGATTGTGATAAATTATCATTAATATACTACGTATAGTATATATATATACTATATATTCCCTTTTATATAGTAAAAGGGAACGTTTTGCATGCTACTAAGTTGTAGAATTTCTGGACGAAAGGATGAATGTTAGACGACAAGACTAGGATTGGATGAATAAAAGTGAATATATCTTACAAGGGGGTTGAATCGAGAGATCGTGTGTGCTTTAACATTTTACGAATGCGAAGTATAAGGTAGGTTTCGAGAAGAGCATTTGTATGATAGGGGATCGTCTAAGTTTCTCTGTATAGATGCCTATACAAGACCGCACCCTCTTCACTCCTGCCACCTCTTCCCCAAACCCGCGTTGAGCAACCGACCAGCAAACCATCCCCCGCGGTTAGAGGCACTGGCCCGAGAAATTCAATTACTGCTAAACTTCTCGACGGAAGTCTTGGCTCAACTATATTCTACAGGTACTGTGTCTTGAAGATGGAGACTGTGGGTGTATCTGTGTTTTTGTAAAGCAGAATACCGAATCTTGGAAGAAATTTATATTAATAGCGAGTTTACATATTTATGATAGCGAATCACTCAAACGAATTTTCGGCATGTGATTGTCATTTCGTGAAGCCGGTCTGATGATGAAGATGATGTTGAAGATAATGTTAATGATAGTGATGAAGATGATGTTAAGAATAATGTTAATGATAGTGATAAAGATTATGTTGATGCTGGTGACAATGCTGAAGATAAAGTTAACGTTAATGACAATAGTGAAGATAATGATGCTGATGGTAATGGTGAAGATAATCTAGACGTTGGCAATAATGATGAAGATAAAGTTAACGTTGCCAACAATGGTGAAGATAATGATGCTGCCCGTGTAGAAATTCCCCGATTACGGCCCAAGTAGGGAATGAAACACAGGGCCATTCCCGGTGTGGCCCTGATCGGGCCGTGCGTTTCATTCCCTAATTGGGGACGCCCTACCTGGGCCCAGTCAGGGCCATGGCAAAATTTCTACACGGGTGACGATAATGGTGAAGATAATGTAGACGTTGACAATAATGATAAAGATAAAGTTAACGTTGCCAACAATGGTGAAGATAATATTGTCCTTGACAATAATGAAGAGAAAGAAACGGTTAACGACAATGGTGAAGATAATCTATCTGATGATAATGAAGCTAACTTTCAAACGAAATGTGTCTTTTTCGAAGAGACGGAAAGGTATTTCTTCGCGTGAAGAAGTTAATTTAGAGGATAAATCAAATTATTAAACGTTCCAAACACTACGATTACAATTGACTCTCTCACTATGGGTCTGGCAGGTTTTCCATTATTTGCTTTTACCTCGAGTTCGCGCTCTTTATACCCCTTTCATTCTTCCGCCCTTTATTGTCAGTTCTGTGAATGGAGGCTTTAGTGAGTAAATTTTCGCGAGAGCTGGTACGAAGTGAGATATTTTTTTTCATTATGCTTGTCCCATGGAACTTACGAGACGCAAGTTCCATTGTACTCCGAAACGACTTTGTACGAAAGTTTGCAATTCTTAACTCCTTCTTCATACTACTTTCCAATCCTATGTCAAAGTTAGATCAAACTTGCTCATTATGCATCGAATTCGCCCCTCAATCTCATAATGCGATTCTCACCTGGATAATGTACGGTATTGGGTATATGTATATACGTACATACGTGCCCATAGAATTGCCCATATATAGTTATTTATTCATAAAAGATTTTGTGAATTTTCTTCCTTCCTTATAGAGCAAACTTTGATATTTTTTTGTTTATATACGAAAACAGGGACCTAAGTGTCAACATCACGTATCGATTGAAGTATATATAGTAAATTTGTTATGTACTATTGAAGTAGATATTAATATGTACATATTAATAAGTACTATTGAATTAAGTACATATTAATATGTACTTTAAGCAAGTAGAATTCAATAAATATTGAAGGACCTAATAGAAAAACTAGGTTCGCAGATTTCAAAGATTGTGTCCTAAAAAGTTAAGATTTGGGAACAATGGCCATGTCACGTGGGCAAGTATGTATTATAAATTGATATAAAGGCAATGCGTGGACTAAAACACGTAAAAGAAGGAGCAAATGGCAAAGTGCTTGTAAACCGTGTACTGGCACACGTATGAGAGCCCATTAGACGTGCCATGGCACATGCACATGTATAGCACTCACACGTGGTTTATGGTCATGAGGTTAAGTAAATAATAGTGAAACGCGAGCCCCTTATTGTGCCACTCGAAATAAGTCGTTCGTTAGTGGCAGCTTAATTCATACATCCCTTACTTGTGTTCTAAATGCTGTACGTTGTACACGCTAACCCTTTTTTTCGTTTTTACGTCCTTACTATTCCTTCCTCTAAAGCCTAAAGAGAAGGTCTCGAGAAACACGCACCTATGTAAAGCCAAGTACTTACACTTATGTGTATTTTGGTAATTTGTAACACACCTGTGATCCCTTTTTATTTTTCCGTTCAGTATTTTGTGTTATACATTCGATTGGATCTTTTTAGATTACTTATAAAGTTGGATCCTCTGTTGGTCTTTCTGGTTTGGTTATGCGCATGGAAAGTCAATGTAAATACGATGCGTGAATGAAACCGGAAGGATGGCATATATGTGTTTGGGTGTATAATTTAGGGTGTAACCAATTGAAGATCTTCTTTTCTATTCTATGTATAAAGTATAATAATTGGGAAAATTATGTATAAACGCACAATTTTGCGTTTCTTAATTGAAGCTTTTTGTACAATTTTGTATAGCACTCATCAACGTACACAATTTTTCTTTGTGGCTGACCGAGCATTGGCATGTACTACTGAAGATTGCCAATGCATCTTTAACCACTTGTCGCCTTACTGCACTAACTTGCGTAACATTATTTAAATTAATTGAAGTCTTGCTATTAAAAGAAGAAGCAAAAGTCAGTGATGAAGAATAAAAAGATAGGAATACAAAGATGATGAAGAATAAAATTAAGATAAGAATACCAAGATGATGAAGAATAGAAAGATAGGAATATAAGGATAATGAAGAATGGAAAGATAGATATACAAAGATAAAGAAGAACAAAAAGATAATCCTGATGATTCAGCATCAGTAGAAAAAGAAGATAAAGAATAAAAAGATAAAAAGATGAAAAGTAGAAACTTGATGTTGATGATGCAGCATTAGAAAAAGATGACAAAGAATAACAAAGTGAAGATGAAACTAGAATTGGATTACAATCAAAACTGAACGTAATAATTAAACAAATAACCTTACCTGTAATAGTGCCTAGGGAATTGTTCTGAACAATTGTGTCATTTTTTTCGGTCTTGAGTGTTCTGTATTCGTCTTGCGGGACTCTCATCCGCTGGAGGATTCCGCAATCGGGTTGCTGGTGCTGCAGTTGCGTTTGCATTTGCGCGGCTGCAGCTGCCGCTGCTGCTGCAGCAGCGTTTGGAATTGCCAGACCAGCTGGACTCGGAACGTGTCCAGGATGCGGAGGACTTCCGGCAGGAGTTCCAGCTCCAGTGGTAGTTGGCAAAACAGGAGCAGTTGCACAAGTCCCATTGTTATATTGCAATTGCAATCCCAGTTCTCGTGCTTCACTTTCCTCCTGTGCCTGTTGCCTCCTCAGAGCGACCTGCGCAATTTATTTTAAACTTGACTCAACCTATATGCACATAAGTATAGCTATTAGATATATACATAAGTAGATACATATAGGTATATATGTATAGATATGTATAGGTTTAGATGCATAGGTAATTGACATATAAACATACGTTTATACCTTTGACCGTCCATGACAAAACGTACTTTACTCGCATAAAGCTATAACTTTACAGTACGGCCGGTAAAAGAGAAAACCGAGAATGTGATACGCAAAGCATCACATTTTGTATAACAAAAAAACAAATTGAGCAAAATACTTCTTGTTTTTTGGAAATTGAAGAAAAACTCAATAGCTATCAAATAACATAAAAAATTAAGATTAATAAAAGCTAATTAAGTAGGGCGAGAGTTTACATAAAATCCAACAAATGCATCATGCTTACACAGAAAAAAATAAGTGTTCGATTTGATGCAAATAGTTTTAGAAAAGTACTTGCATTCGTGTTAAAGCCAGAAATGAACTAAAAATCAATATAAAGT